>ML778512.1:955716-968892 GCA_009831015.1 Picea engelmannii | reverse complement strand
AACAGACACAATCTCCACGCTCGCTGGACCAGGGTGTACACGCATTCCTCAACCCAACACAGGCTAACGGTTTCAGAGATAATCCGGATATTCGGCAGAGGTCGTACCGGTTCCACGCACAGGGGTTCCGTTCAGAATGGAGGCGAGAGCCCAGTCTCGGCTCCGTTCAGGGTTTTTATTTGCATGAACCAGGGTTGACACTTGTCACCCTGGGAACTGCATGTTTTCCAATCCGTACACCTTCCTCCCACCACTTGGGAACTCAGGGGTCCCTCTAAAGGAACTTAGAATAAAAGAATGTGCACATGGATTTTTTTTAGGAATAATAATAAAATATTATTCTAGGCCTAAGCCCCCTAGGCTTAGCCCCTAGGCTCCACCCTCATCCCCTTTCCCACCTTCCAGCCCCTAGTTCCTTGCCCACTCTGTGGACGCTCAGTCCCCCATCACTCTTTCATCGTGGACGGTCTGCACTGGTGGTATTTATATTTTATTAATTGACCTGCATACATACAAGTACATCAACAGGCTCCTGGCCTTCAACACTTAGGCTCCCTGGCCTAACAAAACTCATAAGCCTACAACTTATTCAAAACTTGGCTCACTAGCCTATAGAACATATTTACAATTCTTTGCATATAACATGATCTGCAACGGGGCTCGGCCTTGGGGACACTACATTAGGTCTCTAACAAAAGACTTGACAAAGAAAGAAGCAAAAAGACCATCCCCGATATCAAAATTGTACAAGGAGTCAAGAGAATCAATAATTCTTAGTTCGCAAATGACTCCATTCTCATGGGAGGCGCTTCTTCTATTATAGTCAACCGGTTCAAAAAGGAAATGGACGATTATACATCAACTTAAGAGGTCTCATCAATGCAAGGAAAATTCAAATATATGCTGGGAACACTAACTCTAGAACATAGATGTCCATTACAAATCTACTTAATTTCCCTTTTGCTGATAAATGGCAAAATTTAAAATACTTGGGCATCCCTATATTTCTCAAGTCCCTTCCTTCTGCCTCCTGGAACCAAATCTTGGACAAGATAAAAACCAAGTTTCATCAACGAGGTTCTTTCTAGTTGAACCCAACAGGAAGATTGGTGATCATTAAATCGGTCCTCTCAGCCCTCCCGATCTTCCAATTCTCCTCATTGTTGGTCCAAAGTAGGATCAAATCTGTAATTGCCCAAGAACTTCGACGATTCCTTTGGCAGTGGGGATGATCTAACTCTAAAAGGTTTCATCTTGTCAATTGGAACATTGTTAGAGCTCCGAAGACATGTGGTGGACTAGGGATAAAATATCCTTCTATTTATAATTTAGCTCTAGGTTCCAAGATCCTCTAGTGACTGGTCACAGGGAAGAATGAATGGTGAAATAAAGTGTCCGTCCGTAAATATTTTCCAGGTGAGAGGCTTCGGTGCTTAGATGTTGAGCATGTGGTGCTTGGGGGATCTCAAATCTGGAGATTGTTAAAATCCTCCCTTCCGCTCATTCTAAATCAACTCACTTGGGTTCCCGGTAATGGCAAGTGTATCAATTTTCAATTTGACAACATTATGGGGCTTCCTCCTCTTTGCCACGACCCCAACCTTCTCCCCCTTTTCTCGTGGATTTAGAATCAAGGGAAAATGACCCCGTTTGAAATTTCCTCTTGGAACAAGACTTTTAGTAGATTGTTGTTTTGGGACCTCGATGCTCCTCCCCCCCTCTTTAGGCTCTCTCTCATCTTCTCATCTCTTGGCTCAAAGGATATGCACTAATTCTCACGACTTTTAAATATTCTAGAGGCTAGGGTTCACAGGACTACTCAATTAAGAAATGATTTTATTCCTTGCTTGCTCAATCTCAGCTCCCCCCCTTAGCTAGTTGGAATCACATCTGGAATTGAGATGGCCTCCCCAAAATAATTTTTTTGTTTGGACTCTTGCACATGGGAAATTTTTAACATGAGATAATCTCATCAAAAGAGGGTTTCATGGACCCTTCATGTGTGCTCTCTGCAAAGAATCTCCTGAATCACTTATACATATTTTTGTATAATTCCTTACTTCTCTTTTTGTGTGGTAGGTAGCTCTCCAATATTTACATGCAAGAGTCAATTGGCCCTCTTCTATAGGGAATCTATTCAACAAGTGTCACTCAATGTATAGGGAACTTTCCATCAGAAGCCTCTCTTCCAAAGAGTGTGGCTGGCTCTTCCCAAATATATCTGTTGGAAAATATGGCTTGCTCGAAACAAAGAAATGTTTGCCGATGATAAATTCATTCCTTCCTCAGTGGAAAATAAGGAGATCAACCTGTTATCAGAGCACATCAATCACCAAAATAAATCTCTAGACCCCTTGCAATCTCTAGACAACAGTTAAAAGCCCTGGATAAACCTATTCTCTCTTATGTTCCCCGAAGTGGCATTTTCCCCTCATCGTCCAAAAGAACAACTATAAGTCTCCTCTATTGAGTTTCTTTAATGGAAAATATCTCGAAACAATCACATCCTTACCTTTGATGGAGCTTGGAAGGGAAACCCCATGGTGGTAGGTGCAGGAGGGGTGTTGTTTATCCCAGGAGGACATTTGGAATTCTCTTTTGCTTGGAGTATTGGTCATTCTTCAAATAACCAAGTTGAAGCCTATGCCTTACTTTATGCCTTACTTCACTGTCTAATTCTGGAAAAAGAAAAAGGCATATTTGATCTCATAGTGGTCAGAGATTCCAAATTAATAATTAATCATGCAAGGCATAACTCTCTTCCGAAGAAGAATACCCATCTTCGAGCCATCCTTTGCAAAATTCGAACATAAATGCAATCCTTCTGGGCAATTGAATTATTCCATGTCTTACGATCAAACAATCAGGAAGCTGATAGGAAGGCCAGCCTATCCATCATACATCAAGAAGTAATCATTTTCGTAAATGGATTTAGAATGCAATCCTTCTGGGCAATTGAATTATTCCATGTTTTACGATCAAACAATCAGGAAGCTGATAAGAAGGCCAGCCTATCCATCATACATCAAGAAGTAATCATTTCTGTAAATGGATCCAAATCCACTAAAATAATTCCATGAGATGTCATTTACACCCTAAATCTGTAGAAATGGGAGGCCTTTGATACCTTTCCCATGAGAGGATTAGAGACAAACAATGTTCGTTGGTTGAATAGGGAATTTAGCAAAGGGGATCCCCTTACGAGAATACCACCTAAAAACCACCGCCATCCAATCAACCATCAACAAGGGGAGGTGTCATGCTACCATCACATTCCTGTGGGAACCTGTACGCCATGCACTCCCACTAGTCTTCATTAAACTTTTCAGTTGGGTTCCATCTTTTCCCCAACCACATTGATTCCCTCCTCTGCAATGTGGGAAGAACTCGGTTGTACTTTGTTCAGCCTATGGAAATTATTTTCAAAGGTGGAGTTTTGGGGATAATGACTTAGTATGTGTGTGGGAAATTCATTGCAGAGGGTGGTGACGTAGTGAAGGTGACATTGATCATGTGTGGGGATCTAATTACCCAAGACATGGCTCGATTTCTAGATCAATTTCAGTTTGGTTTTTATGTTGGGGTGCGATAATTCAACTTTGTTCTCTCGTTTTGCTTGTTGCTTCACTAGTTTGGCGAGTGGGTACAAGGAAACGGAGTCCAGGGATTCAAGTCATTGAAATCGAAGAGTGGAGTAGTTGGAAGTGGATTTGGCAGACTCTAGAAATTCAATTCTCTGCCTGCAGATCCGGTTCAATGGTCTCTTAGCTCATCTACTCACTGTTCTGGAAGAATCTGTCTCTCAGAGGAAAACTATCGGGCAGTTACATGATAAATGTCCTGCTCTCAAACAACAGTGCGAGGAATTTCGTGATCGACCTCAATAGAATGGCACACCAAGGAATTTGGATGAAGCTTCCTCTTAGACAACAATCCCTGCCCAATTTGATTTGAACACTCCAACACCCAGAATAGAGTAATGGTACCAATCTAGTTCTGTCTCAAATGTTTAACTTTTGTATAAACATTCTCGGTATCTTTATAGATTGTATACAGACAAGTATGTATTTTTGTATCAGGAGAAGAATGTAAAGCTAATGATAGGAATAGTAGTGGCCCTTCACTAGGGAATTTTTGATAGATTAGTGGAAAATTTTGAAACTTATTTACCTCTCAGACGTTTTTTAACATTATTTTTTTTTAATAAAATCCCCCCTCTTTCTGTTAAAAAACGATGGATTTTTTAGTTTTAAAACAATCTTTAAAAAAAAAATTCCCTATAAAAGAAATGAGTTTTTGAGAATGTGCTATATTTGCAAATTGTGCAAATTGTAAAGAAGTCTTTGAACCCTATGAAAATCCAAGATCTATATTTTGTAATTTTTAAGTGTTTTCACACTTCAAAAACACATTTTTTCTTTAAAAAATGATATTAGTCTGATTTAAGAAAATGAAAATATGAAAATACAATCTTTATGTAAAGTGTTAAAGAGATCCTTGAATACCTATTAGGACCTATGCTCAAGATTGCCTCAACATCCTTAATGTCATTTATGAAGAGGTTGGGGCAATATGGGTGATCTAAATGACATCTTTAAGCTTTAGATCGCCCTCTTGACCCAACTTCATATAAAATAGTGTGGGGCATGTCAGAGTGATTTGGAAATTATTGATCATCATAGATGTTTAGAAACTTTTTAACACTTTTTAAATAAATTTTGATCACTGCTACTCAGTTTTTTTTATATAAAATGATTATCCTATTTGTTATGAATATCTCTTGCTTTTTTTTTTTTTTTTTTAAAGATATCTATATCTATATTATATTAATATTGAGAAATATACATATGTCTAGTTGTTGGTCTACCATTTTGGAAACCATACCAACAATAAAATAGTTGTTGCTTGAGGAGAATAATTTTGTCTTTGTCAAAAAATAACTAGTCTCTATTTGGTGGGTAACAAAAACTATAAATCATATCTACATCAAACTGATAATCTAACTGGTGTTGGGATATTGAACTAGTGCCAGTATGATAAGCAAAATACACTAAAAAACAAAGCATGAAGACATTAAGCTAGAGGAGGGTGGAAATTATCCACCATAACCTAAGGAATTCAGTCACTGGGTTCGTTGAGGTTGAATCCTATTATCCGCTCTGCCAAGAGGGAAACCTTCTCATCCACCACTTTGGTCTATAGTTAGAGGAACTCCAATTGCAACATCACTTCACTGGTAGCTATCTTCCGGTATGTAACCATTTCCCTAGGAGTGCCTTGATGTGTCAGTGGAGGTCGATGGTTTTGTAATACTTCATTTCCAAAGAGAGAGAAGACCATGTATTTGGAATCCAGTTGGTGAGCTCAAAATCGATGTCTTCATCCAGGACTAGAACTCTATCCATACGTACATCTTCCTCCAACATTTTCAACTCGACACAGATTTCAAGGGGGTATGAACTCGAAAGGTATTTGCGGAGGCCATGGTTTCTTGTTGAGCCCTTGGAATGGACACTCTTCATCACTAGTGTTGACCTCTCCTTCTTGAACCCCTTTGAAACATCAGTGCACATAGAGGATAAGAACCAACATCATAAAGAGGGAATTTTCTCTGGTCCGACAAAGGAGGGTCGAGCCAAGAGTCAGAGAAGAGAAACCAGATCGAGATGAGACATGGCCAACATTGCCTCCAATATTTAATACCCTCTCGACTGCAAACTAGGGTCAAATCATTGGCGCACACTTCCTTTCCTTTCCCATTGCGTACCATGATGTCGTCAGACTCCTACATGAAAATACTGACAACAAAGCCATGGGGTGTGAACCTCATTTATCATTTTTTCTTCCATATGAATCTTGGTGGAGGTATGAACATACTGAACATTCATCCACCATAAACGATATACCAGGCCCGAGCCACGCCCATGACATCCTTTGTTAGTGTAATTAACCTTCATTACCACTGGAGAATTAATCCCACACATGGGAATTTACTATGAGCGGGATGTGACTTTGTGCCACTCCACGTGGATCATTGGAGGGAGAGCTAGATCGACACATAGAGTGTCCCAACGCCAATTGCGTCCCTATCATCCCATCTCGGGGAGAATATCTCTTTTTAAAAATAAAATAAAAATCCAACATTCTATAAAAAAGAGGAGTCTTGATTGTCCCAACATCACCCTACCCTAATATGAGGTGGAGGCTAAGGTAACTCCTCCCATCCCTTTGTAAATGACACCAGGGGGTGTTAAGATAGCTTTTTTTAGACAACCCTTTTTCTAGTTTTATGCGTTTCTTTTTTTTGTTTTATTATATATATATATAGAAAGAGAGAAGTGAGTTAGATCTTAGTATTATTTTTTATAATTGAAAAAATTGTTATAAAAATTAATTATATAGATTTAAATTTTTTTTTATATGACTTTGGTCAAGTTTTTCGCTTCAATGCCAAGGTTAAAGAATTTGTATTAGTTAATTCTTAAAATGTGTTAACCTCTTGATAGGTTTTGAGTATGTAGGTTTCCATGTTTAGTCATAATGCTAGACAAATTTTCTAGATAAAAACAATGTACGAGGTTTTGAAACGTCCAATGTTTCGAGTGGACACTCCATCCATAATCAGAGACAAATGAAGCTAATATGTTGGTAAATAGTGTTGTGGTTTGTATTTAAAGAGAAAGAATGGTAAGTGATTGTTGAAGAGAGGAAAGAGGATTATAGAGATGAATGAATAAAGTATTAAATTAGCCATTGAGATTAGGTGATAAAATAATAATGAAAATAATAAAGTATTAAAATTAGTTGTTGAGATTAGGAGGTAAACTAATAATAAGAGAAATGGGATAGCCTTAGCTTCAATAAAGTAAGATAGTTAACAATTTCAATATGATATCATTAATATTGATAATAAAATAAAGAAAATAGGTTAAAAGGAAAATACAAAGATGTAAGTGGTCGCTAGAGAGATGAAGAAAAATGATGAAAATAAAGAAACATATAGATTGTGAGGAAAATAATCATTACAGAAAGAGAAAGATAAGGGATATGGTAGAAACAATCAAGAAACTGAAATCTAAAAAGAAGTAGCCTAATGTTCAAGGTGATGAATGGTGGGCTTCAAATATTTGTTAAGTTTGTAGCCATCTTCATGATTAAAATTATTAGGATGTTTTCAATTTCAAGAGCTTCCTGAATGAGGAGAGAGGAGTCATGAGAGGCAGAGGATAATATTTTAGTTTGATTAAAACAAATGAGGTGTTTGGATTTAAAGGAGTGTTCAACAATAGCTTATTTGGAGATTCGGTTGTGGGTAGTATCAACTATATGCTCTTTAAGATGGGCTTTGAAGGATCTACCAATTTGACCTATGTAAGATTTTCCATAGGAGTAAGGAATTTGCTAAATTCTTGAGCCAAGCATTGGGTTGGATTTATCTTTGGCCGTTCTAAGTAGTTGTTTGAAGGTTTTATAGGTTTGTATAAGGTTTTAATATTCTTCTTAGCCAAAAATTTTGTGAAATGATTGGTGGTGCCTTGGATATAGGGAAGATAAATGAGAGCACGAGGTGGGGAGGAGGATGAGGACATTTTTTTATTTATGGGTGTTGGCCGAGCAAAATTCTTGGTTGATTTGAGTGAGAGAGAATATCCATTGGACAAAAGGGCCTTTATTAGGTGGGCCTTTTCCCATATGAGGAATTGAGGGGTGAATATGTGGATGGATTGAGTAATAATGGTTTTTAGGACAACATATTTTTGAGCTGGATGATGGTGGGAACATGCATGAAGGTATCTATCATTATGAGTCTTCTTCCTGTAAACTTGGTGGGAAAGGGAGCCATAAAGAAGATGGGAGGCAAGAACATCCAAAAAGGGTATAGAGTTGTCCTTTTGTATTTCTATAGTGAATTAGATGTGGGGGGAAATGTTATTAAGATGGTTGAAGAAACATGTCAAATTGGAATGGAAATGAAGCTAAATGACAAATGTGTCATCTACAAAACGAAACCAACATTTGGGTTTGAGATGAAAATTGTTTAAGGATAAAGTCTCAAAATGTTCCATAAATATATTTGCAACTAGTGGGGATAAGGTTGAACCCATGGTTGTACCTTCAGTTTGTTCATAGCAGACCCCTTTAAAAGTGAAGAAGTAGAAGAGATGCATATTTTGATTAGGTAAAGAGTTTCAAGGTCTACTAGTTCAGAGATCAAGGTCAGGGCTTCTGAAATCAAAATTTTGGTGAATAAAGAAACAACATCAAAATTTACCGTGAGGTATTGATCACTAAGGTGAAGATTGCGAGTTTTATGAATGAAATCAGTTGAATCTTTGATAAAAGAGAATGTTTTACCTACAAAGGCTAGAAGCATATTAGCAAGAAATCGATCAAGGGCATTAGTAGGGGATCCTATAGCGCTAACTATAGGTCTAAGAGGAATGCATTTTTTTTTTATGTATTTTGGGTTTCCCATAGATTCTCATGGTTTTGGGGTTATGAGGAATGAGACGCTTTTGGATGTTAGGGTCCAAGGAAGAAGATTTGATGGTTTTTGTGACCAGGTTGGTAATGGTGTTAATAGGGTTTTTAGCGAGAGGTTTGTAAGCAGAAGAAGAAAGAAGGTCTACAAGTTTGGAATCATAGTCAGAGGTATTCATAATAATGATAGTATTGCCTTTGTCGGCTTTGAGGACAATGATGTGAGGGTTATCATTCAGGTGAAAAATATAATGAAATTGTTATTTAGTTAGGTTAAGTTTAGGAGGTTTGGAATGACTGAGGATTCTTCCACATTCCTACCTAATTTCTTCAGCTTCATGAGTCAAAAGGTTATGGGTGATGGATTCAATGGAGCAAATGATTTCCTCCACTGGGATACACCTAGAAACTAGGGAAAAATTAAAACCTTTTTTGAGAAGTTGGAGGGTAGGAGGGTCTAGGTTAAATGATGATAAATTTATGACCATGGATGGACTAGTACTAGAAGAAGGTGGGGGATGAGAGAGACAATTATTTGTATTGGTATCAAGTTCTTCCAAATACCATGGATGGACTGGTATTGGAAGAAGGTGGGGGACAAGACAAACAATTACTTTTATTTCTCTTAAGGGAGTCCAAAGAGGGAAAGGAGATGGAGGGATTATTAAAATTGAATAAGGAAGCACATTCTTCCATTTGATTATGAGCCGGACCAGGGTTAGAATTAACACTAGAAACGTGAGAAGAACTAGTATTATTATCGTATATTAGTAACGAGGAGGAAAACTCAAGAATAATAAGATTCAAATAGTTTGTAAGATTAAAAGTGGAATAATTATCGTGGGAAACCAATCGAAGATTTTCATCCAAATTAGGGTTTTCGAATAAAATGCATTGCTTGAAATCATGGTCATGTTTCAGGTCGCACTGATTGGTACAAAGATATTTGTTAAGATGCACAACGTTATAAACATTTTAAATATAAGTGTTGTTGTCTGAACGCAGTGTTAATAGTTTTGATCCAAATTAGGGTTTCCAAATAAAATGCTATGAATGGTATCTTGTTGGTAATTAGGGTGACGAAATGAAACACATTGATTGGTACCTAGTGTTAAGGTTTTCCATTACACCAAAACCTGCAGGTGTTAGTAAACTTCCAAAAAAACAACATCACCTTGAGTGGGTGGTTAGTCCCATGTTCCCAGCGTGGTGGTTAGTCCACGAGAGGTGCGATGGTTAGTCCAACACCCTCCTCCGACGTAACTCAAGGGAATTGAACCTGGACCTCATGTGAACATAGTGGAGAAGCGTGGAAGGAGATGGAATGAACCTCATGAGGTAGGGTGATGAAGAATTTTGATGGATTAGAGAGTTGGGGAAGAAATCAGGAGAGGAATGGTTCGAGGTTTGAAAATGAGATGGAGGATGAAAGGAATATTACTTTGTAAATGTTGGCATGTTTTACAGGCAACGTATTCTTTTTATTGATGGAAATTACAACAATGACGATGGATTAAGTACAAGAAGAATGTGCCAGGCGGGCACCAGAAGTATTTTGGGAAGACGCAACAGAGCAAGCTCGATAAGATCAAAAGGGATTGTGCAGAGTATGCATGTTTTTCATTGATGGCAAAGATCACGACCAACAGTGTAGGGATAATGGCATGGAAATGGAAATTTAAACAAGTGATCGTTGGATCCCATTCAGAAGTGTAAACTCCAGGAGTCAAGGAAGCAACTCACGATAGAAAATTGCGAAATGCGAAACGCCGAAATATCAAAACAGGAACATCAACAAAGACTCCATTTCGGAGTTTCAGATACCAGGAGTTGGAGGAGTCAAGAGTCGAGACTCTTCGTCACAGGAGTCCTGAAGTTGCGAAATGCGAAATGCCAAAATCCCAAAACAGGCACATCAACAAAGACTCCATTTTGGAGTTTCAGATATCGGGAGTTGGAGGAGTCAAGAGTCGATACTCTTCATCACAGGAGTCCCAAAGTTGCGAAATGCGAAACACTGAAATCCTGAAACAAGCACATCAACAATGACTCCATTTCGGAGTTTTGAATACCAGGATTTGGAAGTGTCGAAACACTTCACCACAGGAATGTCGGAATGCCGAAATGCGAAAAACACCTTTTGGTGCAAGTTTCGGATACCGGGAGTTGGAAGTGTCGAAACACTTCACCACAGGAATGATGAAATGTGAAAAACACCTTTTGGTGCAAGTTTTGGATACTGGGAGTTGGAAGTGTCGAAACACTTCACCACAGGAATGCTGAAATGTCGGAATGCCGAAATGCGAAAAACACCTTTTGGCGCAGGTTTCGGATACCGGGAGTTGGAGTGTCGAAACACTTCACCACATGAATGCCGAAATGCCGAAATCAACACGAGACCCTGTGCTTGTAATCCAATGGTGTTGGATACTTGTAAATCTGATTGAAGGGCTACTATTGTTCTTCATAGTTAATCGATCAGTTACGATTCAGTTAGCAGAACTGAATCATGACTCTTGGACGGTTGTCGATTTAGTTGCTGATGCGTTTTCTTGGAGGTTCATAGTGTAATTGCGAGAAATGACTGATGGTTTCTGTCAGAGGACTCAAAGAGGCCTCAGTGTGATTGCCAGAGGAGCTGAAGATTCTCAAGGCATCTGCCAGTGGAATGAAAACTGTTCATAGAGGTGATTGACAGATTGAAGAGCATTGAAGCCTGTAACTGCAACAGAGAGGATGAGCTTGACTATGATAGAGAAGACAAAGAGTCTTGAATGCTAGACAGGCTAAGGAATCTCAGCATAACACCCAATGATGATGAACGCATGGGTATGACCGCCAGAAAAGCTGAGGAATTGCCATGATGATCAGGAAGAGGACTCGACACGAGGAGAACATGCAGAACAGAGAGTGTGTGTTGATGCTCGAGTGAGTGAAGTGGTGGCAATATGGAGTGGCAGTGAATATCCCTATGTGGAGAACAATGGTAGAGTGTAGAGCATGTAGAAGTGTTGCACATATAGTATGCACAAGGTGCACATAGACTATAGGAATGCAGAACAAAGAAGAGATGAGTGCTGTTGTTGAGAGTGATTCAGGTGTGTAGAAGGAGGCAGAGTGCAACAACTGAAATGCACAGAAGAGGAATGGTGCATAGAAGGGACATGGCACAGAGAGCATAAAGCGCAACAGAAGCAAAGAACATAGATGCATAGTTGAGACAGTAAAAGAAGGTTGAGGTGCACTTGTAGAGAAAAGCAGAAGATCATAAAGTGAAAGAAGATGAAGACATAGAGACACTGATACAGGAGAGGAGAGCAGCATAGCAGAATAGTGATAAGCCTGGTAAGCCAATGACAACTATTGAATCACTGTAATAAGTTTCAGTAGAAAATATTTATATTTAAGGGTGGTAGGGAGGTGCTAGGGAGGACTGTTGTCTTCAGAGGTTCAAGTGGGTGCTTGACCACAGGGAGTTGTAGCTTCCATCTGGTTGTAGCCAGAAAAGCCAGGGTGGCAGGGTGGTGCAAGGGAGAACTATTGTTCTCTTTTATACAGGTTGGTGCCTGTGTGACTGGAAGTTGGTCCTTCCATCCAGTTGGTGCTGGAACACTCAGGGAGTTGGTGCTTCCTTCTAGTGGGTGCTAGAGAAACCAGAGAGTTGGTGCTTGTATAAGTGGAAGTAGGTGCTTCCATCCAGTCGGTGCTGGAACACTCAGGGAGTTGGTGCTTCCTTCTAGTCAGTTCTAGAGAAAACAGAGAGTTGGTGCTCTCAGTAAGTTGCAACTTGCAAAACAGAGGTTGTAGCCTCACAATGAGTTGGAGCTCATATGTATGATAATGTACAGAATGTAAAGATTACTTATCATACCAAGAAGAAGAGGTTTTTACCCTTTATGGGTTTTCTCAAGAAATATCTGTCTCTGTATATTTCATATGTGTGACTGATGTCGAATGTTCTATTGCTTACCTTCCTGCATTATTATGATTGTCATTAAGTGTTCTGCAAAGAGTTAAAAATAAGCATAATTGTTTAAGCACGGTAACAACTGATTCACCCCCCCGGCTCAGTTGTACAACAATTGGTATCAGAGCAAGTTCCTTTTATTTAAAGGTAGATCTGTAAGCTTAAACATGACAAGTCATGAAGGGACTTCAACCAGTAAGCCTCCTCTGTTTGATGGAACAGATTTTGCCTTTTGGAAGGTTAGAATGAGAACATACCTAATGGCTTTAGGTGCTGATGTTTGGGATGTAGTAGAGACTGGATATACAAAGTCTGTTGTGCTGGCTTCCAAGTATGATAAGTTAGAATTTAGATTTAATGCTAAGGGAATGAATGCTATCTTGAATGGACTTGCAGAAGCCGAGTTTGTAAAGGTGATGCATCTTCAAACTGCCAAATAAATGTGGGATAAACTTATTAGCAGCTATGAAGGAAATGAGAAAGTAAAAGATGCCAAACTTCAAACATTTAGGTTGAAGTTTGAACAACTAAAGATGAATGAAGATGAAACAATTAGCAAGTATTTTTTAAGAGTTGAAGAACTTCTGAATGCCATGAAGGGTCTTGGTGAGAAGATTGAAGAATCAATTTTAGTTCAGAAGATTTTAAGATCTTTGCTTGATAAATTTAATCCAAAAGTCTCTGCAATAGAAGAACTAAATGATCTTAAAACTCTGTCCATTGATCAA
>ML778512.1:936459-955507 GCA_009831015.1 Picea engelmannii | reverse complement strand
ATCATAATCTGTCAAGTATCAAAGCCTCAGAAGGATTAGCCACCATTCTGAATCAGCAAAGGAATCCAAAGTTGAAAACAGGTTTGGGTTATGAAGAGGGATCAAGTAGTGGTCATCCAAGCAACAAAGACTTCATCAAGTTTTTCAAATCTACAACCAATGACGACAACAAACCTGCATAAACAAAGGAAGATAATCAACCGCCCAGGAGGAGTAAAGAAAAAGGTGCTAGAATTGAATCTGTAGAACAAGGAAATAATACACTCCCTGCTCAAGGAAATCATCAACATGGAAGAAATCGATTTACTCAAAGAAGACAACCATTTTTCAGGTACAAAGAATTTTTTTATGAATATTGTTTCTATTGTTCTAACTTTGGTCACAAAGCTGTAAATTGTTCCTTAAGACTTAGACATGAGCAATTAAGATTTCCAAGGAATAGACAACAAAGAATGATATAGCCAAGTAACAAACCATCACAGATTGCAAATTGCCAAATTAAGTCTAGAGACATGCAACTGAGGAGGTCAAGAAATAATAAACAGTCAATGAGTAGACAACACTGCAACAATAACTTTGACCTATTGAACAATGAGATTGAATGCTATAACTATCACAACTTTGGCCACAAAGCTATAAACTGCCATATGAAGAATTACAAAGCAAATCCAAGGATAAATTTCTTAGATAGAAAGGCTAGCACATGGAAAAGGAAAGATAGTGAAAATTGTGGTCTAGCACTTTCAACTCAAAAAAAAAATGCCTCCGGGAATATAGATAGTAGATGTTCCAAGCACATGACTGGAGACAAGGATAAGATTCTGTCCATAAGTAAAAGCAAAACAGGAAACATGATCCTTGAAAATGATGAACCAGGTAAAATCAAGGATAGAGGGATGGTGAGTTTAATTAATGGAAAAGGAGATTCTCAGGATGATCTTCCTATAGATGGGATGAAACATAATTTGCTCAATGTAAGTCAAATGTGTGACAACGGATGTAAAGAGGTGGTCCTTTCCAAATACTGTAAGATAAAGTCTGTAAACTCAGGACAAGTGGTGGCTAAAAGCATAATGAAAAACAACAATGTTGATGTTGAATCCTCCCCTGCAAGTAAAGAAGAAGATTCAGATACAATAAAAGAATGTTCAATTAGCATTTATCCCATGGAAGAAGTAGGAGAAGAATCATGTCATAAGCTGGAAGTAGAAGTTTTGAAGGTTGAGAAGTCAAACACCCAAATCAAGTTCTTGAACAGTTCCATGACCCTGGATACAATCTTGGATAGTCAGAGATCACCAAATGACAAATCTGGTATTGGATACAACAAGGTAGAAATCAATACTCCTAAGAAACCTGATACAGGTCCTTCGTCTGTGAAAAAGAAAAGAAGGTATGAGAGTGGTTGTAGCGGTTTTTTCTTGTGATTGAATATGGTCATAAAAGCCTTGGATTGTATGCATCATGGAAGAAAAATGAAATTTCAATAATAGAGATCGATGAGAATCAATGGGGAGATCCAAGGGTTGTTTGAAAAGTACGAGCTACGATTACGCAGTGTGTCAGTAGGACAACAACATCTTCAACAACAACATTTTTTTTTACAAAATGATATACATAACACCCTGTAGAGATAACAAGAGGAAAGACCTTGTCAAGGAAAGCTAACCTTTTAGGAACAAAGCGGGAAAATAGTCAGAAGCAGAGAGAACAGTGACAGGGGGAGTCATCCAGTTATGACAAGAAAAGGTTGATGAAGGAGTCCCAGTAAGAGAGGTGAGCAATATTGAGTATTCTACAGATGATACAACGAAAGCTGAAGATGAACAGGTCTAAGAATCAGAAGGAGAAGACTCTGGTTTAGATACAAATATTCTGTAGGCCTCAAATAAGAGAGTCCATCATGTCAGGGGGAGTTTGTGTTGGTTTAATATCTGATACCTCATAAAAATACTGCGCCAGCTCAGGGGGAGCGTGTTTTCTTTGACATTGATGTCAAAGGGGGAGAAAAGAGTCCGGGTGACTTTGTTGCCATCAATGCCAAAGGGGGAGATTGTTGTAATGTTTTACAGACAACATATTCTTGTCATTGATGGCAAGTACAACAACAATGATGGCTTAAGTATAGGAAGAATGTGCCAGGCGGGCACCAGAAGTATTTTGGGAAGACGCAGCAGAGCAAGCTCAATAAGATCAGAAGGGATAGTGCAGAGTATGCGTGTTTGTCATTGATGGCAAAGATCACGACCAACAACGTAGGGATAATGGCATGGCAATGGCAAGTTCAACCGGGAGTTGGAGGAGTCAAGAGTCGATATTCTTTATCACAGGAGTCCCGAAGTTGCGAAATGCGAAACGTCGAAATCCCGAAACAGGCACATCAACAAAGACTCCATTTCAGAGTTTCAGATACCGGGAGTTGGAGGAGTCAAGAGTTGAGACTCTTCATCACAGGAGTCCCGAAGTTGCGAAATGCCGAAATCCCGAAACAGGCACATCAACAATGACTCCATTTCATAGTTTCGGATACCAGGAGTTGGAAGTGTCGAAACACTTCACCACAGGAATGCCGAAATGCCGGAATGCAAAAAACACCTTTTGGTGCAAGTTTTGGATACTGGGAGTTGGAAGTGTCGAAACACTTCACCACAGGAATGCCCAAATGCCGGAATTCCGAAATGTGAAAAACACCTTTTGGTGCAAGTTTCGGATAACGAGAGTTGGAAGTGTCGAAACACTTCACCACAGGAATGCCGAAATGCCAGAATGCTGAAATGTGAAAAACACCTTTGGTGCAGGTTTCAGATACCAGGAGTTGGAGTATCGAAACACTTCACCACCAGAATTCCGAAATTCCGAAATGCGAAATGGAGAAATCAATGTGAGACCCTGTGCTTGTAATCCAACGGTGTTGGATACTTGGAAATCTGACCAAAGGGCTACTATTGTTCTTCACAGTTAATCGATCAGTTACAATTCAGTTAGCAGAACTGAATCATGACTCTTGGACGGTTGGGGATTCAGTTGTTGATGCGTTTTCTTGGAGGTTCATAGTGTAACTGCGAGAAATGACTGATGGTTTCTATCAGAGGACTCAAAGAGGCCTCAATGTGATTGCCAGAGGAGCTAAAGAGTCTCAAGGCATCTGCCAGTGGAATGAAGACTGTTCATAGAGGTGATTGATAGATTGAAGATAATTGAAGCCTGTAACTGCAACAGAGAGGATGAGCTCGACTATGATAGAGAAGACGAAGAGTCTCGACTGCTAGACAGGCTAAGGAATCTCAACATAACACCCAGTGATGATGAACGCATGGGTATAACCGCGAGAAAAGCTGAGGAATTGCCATGATGATCAGGAAGAGGACTCGACATGAGGAGAACATGCATAACACAGAGTGTGTGTTGATGCTCGAGTGAGTGAAGCGGTGGCAATATGGAGTGGCAGTGAATATCCCGATGTGGATAATAATGGCAGAGTGTAGAGCATGCAGAAGCATTGCGCATATAGTATGCATAAGGTGCACATAGACTATAAGAATGCAGAACAAAGAAGAGATGAGTGTTGTTGTTGAGAGTGATTCAGGTGTGTAGAAGGAGGTAGAGTGCAACAAATGAAATGCACAGAAGAGGAATGGTGCATAGAAGGGACATGGCACAGAGAGCATAAAGCGCAGTAGAAGCAAAGAACAAAGATGCATAGTTGAGACAGTAAAAGAAGGCCGAGGTGCACTTGTAGAGAAAAGAAGAATATCATAAAGCACAAGAATATGTAGGCATAGAGACACTGATACAGGAGAGGAGAGCAGCATAGCAGAATAGTGATAAGCCTGGTAAGCCAATGACAACTATTGAATCACTGTAATAAGTTTCAGTAGAAAATATTTATATTTCAGGGTGGTAGGGAGGTGCTAGGGAGGACTGTTGTCCTCAAAGGTTCAAGTGGGTGCTTGAACACAGGGAGTTGTAGCTTCCATCTGGTTGCAGCCAAAAAAACCAGGGTGGCAGGGTGGTGCAAGGGAGAACTGTTGTTCTCTGTTATACAGGTTGGTGCCTGTGTGACTGGAAGTTGGTGCTTCCATCTAGTTGGTTCTGGAACACTTAGGGAGTTGGTGCTTCCTTCTAGTGGGTGCTAGAGAAACCAGAGAGTTGGTGCTCTCAAACAAGTTGGTGATTGTATAAGTGGAAGTAGGTGGTTCCATCTAATCGGTGCTGGAACACTCAGGGAGTTGGTGCTTCCTTCTAGTCAGTCCTAGAGAAAATAGAGAGTTGGTGCTCTCAGCAAGTTGCAGCTTGCAAAACAGAGGTTGTAGCCTCACAATGAGTTGGAGCTCATATGTATGATAATGTACAGAATGTAAAGATTGCTTATCATGCCAAGAAGAAGAGGTTTTTACCCTTTATGGGTTTCCTCAGGAAATATCTGTCTCTGTATATTTCATATGTGTGACTGATGTCGAATGTTCTATTGCTTACCTCCCTGAATTATTGTGATTGTCATTAAGTGTTCTGCAAAGAGTTTAAAATAAGCATAATTGTTTAAGCACGATAACAACTTATTCACCCCCCCCCTCTCAGCTGTCCAACAGTAAATAGATTGGAGAATTTATGGATGTGATTGTTAGAAGATAATTAAAAAACATTCAAAGTTGTGTTAAAACACCTATAATCAATAAAAGACCAGTTATCAATAGAAATCATTGAAGAAAGTTTGAGATAGAGATTATTTACCTTTTGAGATAAGCGATTCAGTTCTAACCTGACAAATTGGATTTGCACATGAAAAATGACATTGTTGGCCCTAGTAAGAATTTGATTGAGATCAAGGCTTCAATTATGATGGTGGATTCATGTGAACAAATGAAGGACATGGGAGTCATGACATCACTTCAATAAGGTGAGATCAACAACTCTTTTCATCATTTTGATTATGAGCTTTTCAAAAGTATGGGTCTCTTTGAGACAATCTTCTCCATAGAGGTTAAGAATCTAAGTATGTAGGTTTTCGTAATCCTTTTTCCTCTCTTCAATGTCCGCTTACCATTATCCCTCTTTAAACACAAATCACATCACTCTTTTCCAACATATTAGCTTCATTTGTCCCTAATGATGGGTGGAGTATCCACTCGAAATGTTGGACGTTTGAAAACCTCAAACACAGTTTTTATCTAGAAAACTTGTCCAACATTGTGACTAATTGTGGAAACCTACATACTCAAATTCTTAACCTCTATGGAGAGGATTGTCCAAAGAGACCCAGATTTTTGAAAATCTCATAATCAAAATGATGAAAAGAGTTGTTGATCTCACCTTCTTGAAGCGATGTCATGACTCTCGTGTCCTTCCTATGTTCACATGAATCCACTAGAATAATTGAAAGCTTGATTTCAATCGCATAATTACCAAGGCCAACAATGTCATTTTGTGCGTGGAAATCCAATTTGTTAGGTTATAACTCAATCGCTTATCTCAGAAGGTATACAATCTCCATCTCAAACTTTCTTCGACGATTTCTGTTGATAATTGGTATTTTATTGATCATAGGTATTTTAACGCAACTTTGAATGTTTTTGAATCGTCTTCTAACAAACAGAACCGTAAATTATCCAATCTATTTACATGCAATATCCATCTCATCCTCCAGCTCATTTTCGAACCCTGAACCATTCCTCTCCTGATTTCTCCCCCAACTCTCTAATCAATCAAAATTTTTCATCACCCTGCCTCACGAGGTCTGTTCCTTCTCCTTCCACATTTCTCCACTCCATTCACATGGATTCATTCTCCCAAGAATCCATAGTGTACAAAGAAAAAACATCAATTATTTCACCGACCTCATCCTACACGTCACATCTTCAACATACCTATCTATCACCTAGCCCTATAATTATTCCTTCTGGTTCATCCTTTCCCTCATCAAACTTTATTTGTGTTCCTCTGTGTATTTACCCATCCTATCCTAACAACAATCTAGGTACGAACCACTATGTTTCATTTTGTAACCCTAATTACCAAGAATATACCATTCATAGCATTTTATCTGGAAACCCTAATTTGGATCAGAACTATTTACCACCAGTTTTAGATGACAACACTTCTATTTAAAATCTTTATAACACTATGGATATTAACAAAGATATTTGTACCAATCAGTGTGATCTTAATCACGACCATTATATCAAGCGATCCATTTGATTCAAAAACCCTAATTTGGATGAAAATTTTCTATCGGTTTCCCACGATAATTATTCCACTTTTAATATTACAAACTCTTTGAATCCTATTATTCATGAGTTTTCCTCCTTGTTACTAATATATGGTAATGATACTAGTTCTTATCAAGTATCCAGTGTTAACCCCAACCCTAATCTGATTCAAAATCAAATGGCAGAATGTGCTTCCTTGTCCAATTTTAATAATCCCTCCATCTAATTTCTCTCTTTGGACGACCTTAAGACCAATATAAACAATTATATCTCTCATCTTCCACATTCTTCCAGTACTAGTCCATCCATGTTCATAAATTTATCATCATTTAACCTGAACCCTCCTACCCTCCAACTTCTTGAAATTTTTTTTAAGTTCTCCCTAGTTCCTAAGCGTATCTTAGTGGAGGAAATTATTTGCTCCATTTAATCCATTACCCATAACCTTCCGACTCACGAAGCTAAATAAATTATGCATGAATGTGGAAGAATCCTACATCGTTCCAAACCTCCTAAACTTAACCTAACTAAAGAAAAATTTCATTATATATGTTGCATGAATGATAACTTTGACATCATTGTCCTCAAAGATGATTAAGGCAATGCTACCGTTATTATGAATACCTTCGACTATGATTCCAAACTTCTAGACCTTCTTTCTTCCTCTACTTATAAGCCTCTCACTTAAAACCCTATTAACACCATTACCACCTTAGTTGCCAAAGCCATCAAATCTTCTTCGTTGGACCCTACATCCAAAAGCATCTCATTCCTCATAACCCCCAAAGCCCAATGATCTATGGGAAACCCAAAATACATAAAAACATATGTTCCTCTTAGACCTACAGTTAGTGCCATAGGAGCCCCCACTCATGTCCTTGCTCAATTGCTTGTTGATAAGATTTAGGCCTTTGTAGGTTAAACCTGCTTTTTTATCAAATATTCCTTTGATTTCATTCATCTCTTCAAAGAGGATTCTTGGGCTTCTTGGGGCACAATTTCTAAAGTAATAAGGCTCTCCAAATATTTTCCCAATTTTGTAAACAATGAGGACAACTTGGAGTTGGTGAAAGAAGTGGGCAAAGATAAATTTCTCTAAATATTATAGAGCTTTCAAAGGGATAAAATCCCATGGCTAGATGGCCTACCTGTAGAATTCTTCCTAGGATGCTATGAATTCATTGAATATGATTTAAGAAGGGTGGTGGAGACCACTAGAAACAAAAAAAATGACCGGGGATTATAAAACTAACTTAATCGCTTTGATCGCAAAAGAGGATAACTTGACATCTTTTGAAAATTTTCAGCCAATATCCTTATGCAATTGTATCTACAAAATTATTTCAAAGGTCATATCCAACATAATGAAAAATGTTTTATAAAAAAAAATCTTAGGTGAACAGTTGGGTTTTTGGAAGGAAGACAAACCCATGAGGTAGTTGGGATAGCACATGAAATGCTTCACTCGATCAATACCATAAATCAAAGATCGATGGTAATCAAAGTGGACCTATCCAAAGCCTATGACAGGGTAAGTTGTCTTTGCCTGAGATTGATTCTCATTCACTTGGGTTTTTGTCATAAGTTTGTGGTTTGGATGATGAGTTGAATTACCTCTATATCATTTTTTGACTTAATCAATGAGGAAACATTCCCTTTCTTCACACCAACTGGAGGTCTTATATAAGGATGCTCTCTTTCCCCTCTCCTATTCCTACTAATAGCTAAAGGGATGAGTAGATTATTAAAAGAGGAATTAGAAAATGGTAGCTTTAAAGGGATTTGCATTGGTTGTACATGAAATATCACACATCTCTTGTTTGTGGATGATATTCTGATTTTCTATGAAGGTACTAGAAGGATAGTCAAGAAGTTTAAAAATATTCTAGACTTATTTTGTAAAGCTACTGGTATGATAATAAATTTCAACAAAACCACCCTATCCATGTGGGACATACCAGAGAAAGAACAAGGATATTTTTCCCATTTATTTCCATACCGGGCGATATATTTGGATCAAGGATTAACATATTTGGGATTACATATGAAACCAATCTTGTACATAAAAGGTGACTAGCAATGGTTGATTGCCTAAGTAGAAAAGAAGTTAAATCACTAGTGCAATCGATGTCTCTCAACATGGGGTAGATTGGTACTTGTTAAATATGTATTGGAGGTCATACTAGTATACTAGATTTCATTAGCTTGGGTTGTGAAAGGTGTGATAGAGACAATTAAGAAATTGTGCTATAATTTTATCTTGTCATGAGATAAAACAAAAAAAGGACTTGTGTTGGCATCGCGAAAAAAAATAAATGTTCCAAAAGCAAATGGAGGATGGGGCCTAAAAAACCTCTTCCTCTTCTCCAAGGTCCTAGCTGCAAAATTTTTATGGAGGCTTATACAAGGAAAAGGCTTGTGGGTCTAGGTAATTACATCCAACTACTTGAACCCAATCACAATAATGGATTGGGTTAGGAACCCTATGAAATAAATGCATAATGCCTCAATTATCTGGAAAGCTATTAACTCAACTTTTCAACTGTTTGGTATTTCAATTGATCTGGAAGGTGGGTAGAGGGGATAAGGTCCAAATTGGGCTTGAACCATGGATATGTAGAAAAGGTATTCATATATTGCCTCCTTGGGTGACATAGGATCTCCGAAACAAATGGATTTTTCAACTTAGATAGATTGTGAACTAGGAGAGGTCCACAAATTGGAAACAAAATTGGCTTAGTTGGGAGGAGGTTGGATTGGGGGAAGATCTTGCAGAATTTTGGAAGTCATATACAAATTCTTTGAAAGATAGCAATGCTAAAATAGGGGAAGAATATGACGAGTTTTTATGGTCTTTCAACCCTTTTGGGGCATATGTTCCTAAACTAGGATATAGAGCTCTTGTTGAGGAAGGCTTGGTGGGACAATACGTTTGGTGGTGGAAAATCATATGGAAGCTAATTTGTCCCTCAAAAAATAAATTTTTCACGTGGCTAGTTTTAAATAAAAAGGCTCCTACCTAGGAGGTACTGCAAAAAAACAAAACAAGACAAAAAACAACTTTTTTGGCCCAGGATGGTGTAGATTATGCCAAAAAATAGCAGAAACAATAGATCACTTATGATTTGTTCCTTTTCCAAATAGGTCTGGAAATAATTTTGAAGCATGGTAGGGTTAAGGAGTATATGGGAAGGAGGAAATATTGAAGAAGCCTTCAAGTCTTGGTATACAAACAAGGACACAAAGAAGATAAAATTTCTTCCCCTGAATATATCTTGGTGAATATGGCTTTCTATAAACTTGAAGATATTTGAAGGAAAGGAGACTCTACCTCTAAACCATGCAATATCGTCTCTAAATACCCCAAATGCTTATCCACATGTTGAGGGAAAAAAAGGACAAGGTATAAAAGAAGAAGTCATCAATAAGGACATTCATTGGGCATACTTTGGTGGTGACTTTCAAGGGAATTGTTCAAAAGGAGGCTTGGGAGGAATCTTGTTTCTCTCCTCAAATCACAATATATCTTTCAAAGTTGGGATAGGGAAGGAAACCAATAATTACAATGAACTAATGGCTCTCAAATTAACCTTCTACTTAGCTCAAGAATATGGTGTTTCACATTTACAATATTTTTGGGATTCACTTCTGGTTACCCAATGGTTACAGAAGGAAGCACCACTAAGAAATTTCACTGTACAACCACTATTTGATGATATACAACAACAAATGACAACCTTCTCACACATATCTTTGTCTCATTTATATAGGGACAAGAACATGGTAGATGATGGAATTTCAAAAGAATCATTGGGACTGGAACATGGTACCTGGATCATATCCATCCTTCAATATGGGCATACAAATGATTTCACTCATACACCATGGCTATACAAAATTCTCTCTTTTACAAATAGTGGAAAAAATTCAAACTCCGATTTTCGAAAATATGTATAATGGGACAAAATATTTTCTAAAATAGATTTAAGGTCATGATGTCATCAATTAATAATAAGAGAAGAGGATATTCATAAGATTACATTTAAGTTGCATTTTGGTCATTATAAATTTGTAGCGGTGCCATTCAAACTAACAAATGCACCTATTGTATTTATGACCTTAATGAATAGAATGTTTCAACAATATCTTGATAAGTTCATGCAAGTGTTTTTGGATGATATTTTGATATATTCTAAAACACAGGAGGAGCACTAAGAGAATTTAAGGCTAGTGTTGTAATGTCTTAGAGAGCATAATCTATATGCTAAACTCTCTAAGTGTTCATTTTATGAATTGAAAATTCATTATTTGGAACATAGAACTGTGTTGGATCTAGCAAAGATATAGGCTATTATGGAATGGTTGGTGCCTACTAACATACATGAAGTATGTAGTTTTATGGATTTGGTTGGATATTATAGAAGATTTGTGGAAAGTTTTTCAAACATTGTGAATCCTATTACTAAGTTACAAAAGAAGAATAATAAATTTGTGTGGACAAAACGATGTGAGAAAGCATTTCAACAACTTCAAGAATTATCGACAATGACTCATTTATTAAAGGTATTGGATATGGATCAACATTTTATGGTATGTATAGATACTTCGAAAGAATGATTAGGTGGAGTATTAATGTAACAAGGTAGGGTGATTGCCTACGCTTTAAGAAAGCTTTGGCCCCACAAAGAGAATTATGTAACATGTGATTTTGAACGTGTTGTGATAGTGCATGCATTAATAATTTTAAGATATTACTTGGTTGGAAGAAAATTTGAATTGAAGATAGATCATCACGGACTTCATAATATATTTATGAAAAGTAACCTAATTTCTAGATAAAGGAGGTGGTATGAATTATTGAGTGAGTATGATTTTGATATATCATACATTAAGGGAATAATAAATAAAGTAGCAGATGCTTTAAGTCGTAGACCATGCAATTTTTCAATTTTGTCATTGAATTTTTTTTTGGCGAGAAAAGATATTGAAATTATAATTAGAAGATGAATGGTATAAGAAAGTTAACTTGGAATTAGAAAATGAAGTGATGACAATTCCTAAATTTGAAGGATATACCTTGGATGATGATGGTTTCTTACGATTTCATGAAAGGATTTATGTGCCAAAAAATGATGAGATTTGAAATTTAATTTTAAGAGAAGTTCATAGAGAAATTTATATAGCTCATCCAGGAGTAAAGAACATGAATGTGGATTTGAAATTGTTGTTCTTTTGGAACAAAACAAAGAGAGATATAGTTAATTATGTAGCTAGATTCCTTGAATTCTAGCAAGTAAAGGATGAACATTTTCACCCAACAAGATTATGACAACCACATGCAATACCAAACTCAAAATGGAAAGTGATTTCAATGGATTTTATAGTACGATTACCTATGATGTCAAGGAAACATGACTCTCTCTTTGTATCAGTAAACACCTTGAATAATATTGCACATTTTATTCTAGTAAAGAATATTTATCAAGCCCTAGATTGCAACAATATTTATCAATGAGATAGCAAGATTGCATGGAGTTTCAAAGAAGATAATTTATGATAGAGGGTCCATGTTTACAAGGAGATTTTGGGCAATTTTTAAATAGGTGTCGTGAATGCAACTTAATTTTATTACAATGTACCATCCTAAAACCAATGGACAAATAGAAATAGTAAATTAGATACTAGAAGATATATTGTTCATGTATGTGTTGTTCCAGGCATCACAACCCTCCATTTTCCATAATTCAATCGCAATTTTACTTATAGAAAATGGAGCCCGCTTATTTTATTAGGTTTTTTAAAGAGTCTCTCATTATCCCCTCCCTTCACCTCCAACCTATTCAAGAAATATTACTTACTTTAAGAAAACATTGGAAAAAGGAGATAATTGAAAAACCAATTTTTAAGCAAGTCTGGGGAAATTGATAAAGTTTTCTTTAACTCCTTCGATGTACATCAGAGGAGTTCCTCTTATTCTCTCCAATGAACCTTGCTATCGTGTGAGTTTCCATCAACTTCTTTGATGGAATCAAAGGAGTTCCCACTAATTTCTCCGATGAAAATCGAAGGACTTCCCACTAAGTTCTCTGATGAACATTGGAGGACTTCCCACTAATTTATCTGATGTTCATTGGAGAAATAAACCTCAATACCTTCGATCATAAATAAGAAACTTGCATTAAATTCCAAATTGTAGATTGCCTTATATATACTTGCGTTATATATACCTAGAAGCCTCAAATTCTCATTATTTCACTAAAATGTCAAGAAGCAAAGTTGATTTTCCTCTCTCGAACTGAGGAAGGCATCAATCTCTCTCATGCACATCCATACCCTCTCGCGACCCTCCACATATCAACGTATTTCCAGGTAAGCCCTAGCGCATTGCTCATTTTTAGGGTTAGGTTTTTGTTTATATTGTGTTTCATTGTTTCCTCGCAATCCTAACTTAGATTGTTATGCTACCCTGTCGCTTTCATATCTACTCCCTACCTCCTCTGCATCTGGTGCCTTCCATTTACTGTTAGCACCCCGAAATTCACACGGTTTAAGGTTTTGTGTCCCCTTCAAAACCTAGCAGGCACCAATATCATTCGAGTAACCTTACTAATCAACCCTAATGGCCCCCCAGAAGCCTATACGAACCCTAGTACGAGTTCCCCTTCCAAGAAAAAAACATACACCCTCTTCTATCTAGACATCAATTTTGAACTGCGACCTTCCTCCCCCCCCCAAGTCCCATCGGACCACTTCATGGAAACTCCTCTGATCATATCAGAGGAGTTCACATTAACTTCTCCCATGTGATCGGAGGAGTTTCTTCGAACTCTCCCGATCCACAACACACTCTTTGGAAACTTTGAATTCAACCCCTCCAATGCATTCGAGGGACTTATCATTAACTCCTCCGATTCACATCAGAGGAGTTCTATACAACCTCTCCGATAAACCTTCCACAATTCATAAGCTCTGAGCTCAAATCCATCGATGCACTATCGAAACACTTGGAGTTAACTCATCCAATTCACATCAGAGGAGTTGTCATCAACTCTGTCGATATCGCACCAGAACTAATTCGACCAACTCTTCTCAATATTTTATAGGAGACTTTGACACTAACTCATCCGATACAAATTGGAAAACTTGTTACCAAGTCCTCCGATTTGCATCGAAGGATTTAATCTTTAAACCTCCGATTTTTCCTTTTAAGCACATTTTTCACTCCTTCTTCCTCAAAGCTTCACTAAACTACTCAAACATTCTTGACATCATTTTATCATCCTCACATGATGACTCCCTACCCAATGACATCCCCGATGAGTCTTCTGGTAGTTCGAATTCTCAAGCTACATTCAATTTCATATTATGTGTAATTTTAATCTCCACACTGATCTCATATTTTCTTGCAGGTCCAAATATGTCCCCTCGAAAGAAGACAACAAGTAAGGTACTTGGGACCAAGGAATCCAACAGCAGCCAACAAACGGAAGGCGATCTAGGAATAATCAAATCCATGTACGATGACACATCAAAAATCCTGGAAAAGGACGAGGAAACTCTAAAGTGGGGATAAGTATAACACATGTTCAAGAAATCCAAATCATGTTCATGTACCACCTTTTCTGCTCACTTACAAAAAATTTAATTTTAATGTGCATAATTGTTTAGCAGATTCAGGTGTGTCTTCTAACATCATGCCTTTTTCTATCTGTCAAAAAATAAATTTTATTCCAAAAATGATAAGGACTAGAATTATACAGTTAGACAGGACAAATGTTAAAGTAAAGGGAGAAATTAAGGATGTATTAATTAGACTTTCATCTGATCCTAGGGTGCATCAAACTATATACATTATTGTTGTCGATATACTAGAGAGTTATGGTTTTCTATTAAGAAGGAATTGGTCAGCCAAACTTCAAGGATACTTTTCTATCGATTGGTCTGACCCATGGCTTCCATATAAGGGTAAGGTGAATCAAATCCGTTTAAATAATGAAGCTCACATGAAACATACGGTGACAAAACTGGAAGGTAAGAACGAACCCATAAGTTTTGCACATTCCATCTTGGGTAATTACTTTTTTTAGACTGACTATGGTTGTTATGAAACACATACATCTGAAACACAACCAACATTAAAATATGAACTCCTACCATGGACTCATAATAGTTCTTGTACTATATTAACTAACCTAGGATTTAGTTCGACTAACAAAAAAAAAATTCCTAACATGTGGACTATGTTCTTTGATGGATCTAAGGCACAAAATGGAGCTGGAGCAAGATGTGTCCTAATTGATCTCGGGAAAGGTAAAACACTCATATCATTTCAACTAGAGTTTGAATGCACCAACAATATCGCAGAGTACGAAACCTTGGTTCAAGGTCTTAAAAAAGGCATCTATCTCAAGGTGGAATATCTTAAGGTGTTTGCTGTTTTTGAAATAATAGTTCGACAGGTAAGAAATACCATTAATTACATGTCTCAACATCTAAAGGCATATCAACAAGAGGTATGGAATTTTCTTTACTCTTTTGATGGATTTAATATTAATTCTATACCTCGTGATAAAAACATAGATGCATATATATTGGCCAATGCAACATCTAGGTTCATACCCCCTGACGATGATTTCACGAAACTGTTTAAGAAGTATCAAGATGTTTTTTCTTAGACATAAGATGATTTAAAAATGTATGATACCTGAATAACACAATACATGATCCCTATTAAAGAGGGTGTCAATCCATTCCAGCAAAATCTCAGAAAGATACATCCAACTCTCGAGCCTCTTATACATAAAGAATTAAATAAGTTGTTGGATGCCCAAATCATTTTCAAAGTTCGAGATTCGACTTGGGTTTCTAACATGGTTCCCATAAGGAAGAAGTCGGGAGAAATCATAATTTGCATATATTTACAGAATCTAAACCATTCTTCCAACAAATACAACTACCTCGTTCCCCCAATGGAGCAAATCCTATAGCTTGTCTCCAGATCTCAGTTGTTTTGTCTATTAGACAGGTTTTTGAGATACAATCAAGTTCTCGTAGCAAAACCTGATTGATTAAAGACCATGTTCTGGACCAAGTGGGGAAAATATTATTATAGAAGAATGCCCTTCGGTTTGATTAATGAAGGAGCTACTTTTCAAAGGGAAATGGATATCATGTTTAAAGGACTAATCAATCAAAGTGTGGTGGTCTACGTTGATGATGTTACTATTAACTCAAAGAAGAGGGAATACCATCCCAAGCATATGAAGCATACATTTGAAATATGTAGAAAATATGGGGTTTATTTGAATCCCAAGAAAACTTTGTTTGTTATTTCAAATACATTCTACTAGGACATGTGATCTCCAAAGACGAGATTTCAGTGGACCAAGAAAGGACAAAATCCATTCTACAAATTCCTCCACCTCAGAACAAGAAATCAATGCAGTCATTCTTTGGTAGAATTGGTTTTGTGAGAAGATTCGTTCCAAATTTTGTTGATATTGTTAAGCCACTTCAAAGGATGATCAAGAAATATATTCAATTTAAATCGACACCAGTGGAGAAGGAAGCATTTGAGAATATCAAAGCTGCCACAGATGCGGCCCCATATCTGTGGAGTCCATATTTTAACAAGGATTTCTTACTTTATACATTTTCATCTTATCGCTCCCTCGCAGTAGTGCTCACGCAAAAAATTGAGCAAGGAGACAAATATCTTGTTACGTTCATGAGTACTGGATTACAAGGTGCTGAGCTGAATTACCCCCCGGTGAATAAGCAAGATTTTTTTATCGATAAATCTATTAAACAATTTAGACCTTATATTCTAAAAAATCATACGAAATCATCATCCCTCACCCAGAGGTCAAGTCTCTTTTTGTTTAAAGAGATTTGGGAGAGAGACGAGGAAATTGGATGATGACCTTACAAGAATATGACCTACAGTTCAAACCAGCCAACATCGTGAAGGGTCAAGGCTTATGAAAACTTGTGACTCAAGATACAAGTGATGAAGATCAAGAGGAAGACTGATGGAAAGATGAACCAACAATGTATATGCAACAAGTTCCATATATCCCAACCATTAAAAGATCATATTATAATGATCTCAAATATTACCTGCAGCATGGCATAGCCCCATATCACCTCAATGCTAAGAAGAAGGGAGCACTCTAATTGAAATCCTTACAATATCAACTATTACATGGCATCTTGTTTTAAAAAAAAAATGATGGAGTGTTACTCAGGTGCCTCGAAAAGAAAGATGTTGATAAGGTTCTAAAAGACATGTTGTTGGCATGTTTTACAGGTAGAGTATGCTTGTCATTGATGGCAAGAACAACAATGATGATGGCTTGAGTACATGAAGGATGTTCCAGGCGGGCACCAGAATTCTTTTGGGAAGACGCTGCGGAGCAAGCTCGACAAGATCAGAGTATGCAGCGATGGATCTCATTGAAGATTTCTCGATGAACGTCAGATATGAGCCTGAGGTTCGACCGATGTTGGATCGAGGAGAACTTACACGCTCTTTAACGAGCAAGGTGAAATGCGAAACCCCAAAAATGGTGACCTCACCTCAACAAAGACTCCATTTTGGAGTTTTGGTTACCAGAAGATGGAGAAGTAAAGAGTCGAGACTCTCCAACATAGAAGTCTCGAAGTCGCAAAATGCGAAACCCCGAAATCGTGAAATAGGCACATTGCTCGAAGTTTTGGATACCGAGATTTCGATTATCGGGAGATGGAGATGTCAAAGACTCACATCATCAGGAGTCGCGAAGTGCCGAAATGTGAAAACCCAAAATAGGTGCATCGCTTGGAGTGTTGGATAATGGGATTTCGGTTACTGGGAGATGGAGATGTCAGAGACTTACATCATTAGGAATTCCGAAGTGTCGAAATGAGAAATCTCGAAACCCGAAAAAAAGGCACATCACTCGGAGTGTTGGATACCGAGATTTCGATTACCGGGAGATGGATATGTCAGAGACTCACATCATCAGGAGTCCCGAAGTGCCGAAATGCGAAAACCCAAAACAGGCACATCACTTGGAGTACTAGATACCGGGATTTCGGATACCGGGAGATGGAAATGACAAAGACTCTCATCATAAGGAGTCCCGAAGTTGCGAAACTCGAAGTTGAGAAATGATAAAGACTCCATACCGGAGTTTCGGATACCGGGAGTAAGAGGAGTCAAGAGTAAAGACTATTCATCAGAGGAGTCCTGAAATCGCGAAACCCAAAGTCGTGGAATGTCACAGACAAGCTCCGTTTTGGAGTTTCGGGCACCGCGACATGGAGAGTCAAGAAACTTTACCACAGGAATATCGAAATGCCGATTCGCCAAAATGAGAAATGCTGGAGTACTGGACCGTTGATCTGACTCCATTTCGGAGTTCCGGATATCAGGAGTTGAAGTGTCGAAACACTTCACCACAAGAGTATCGAAATGCCGAAGTGCCGAAACGCGAAATTGCGAAATGCAATTTTTGAATAAGGCTATGGTCAGAACCATTGGTCACATTGGCGAGAGATAGAGGAAAGAGCTAGAGCAACCAAGCTCCATTTCAGGGATCGCAACATGAAGTGTCGAGACACTTGATCACACAAATCCCGAAATGTCGAAGAGCGGAATGCTGAAATGAATGCAAGACTAATGAAAGTCATCCAACGGTGTAGATGAAATTGAGTCAAATCAGAGGGCTACTATTGCACGTCACAATGTAACTGCCAGAAACCACTGATGGTTTCTGCCAGAGGACTCGAAGACACTTCGGGGTGATTGATAGAGGAGGTGAAGAATCTCAAGGCATCTTGAAGTAGAACACTGACTGTTCATGGAGGCGATTAACAATTGGATGAGCGTTGGATCCTGTAACTGCAACAGAGTAGTTGAGCTCGACTGTAACATAAGATGAAGAATCTTAACTACTGGTTATGCGAAGTAATTTGATTATGACACCCAGTGATGATGGACAGATGGGATTAACAAACAGAGAAGCTGAAGAGTTTCCATGATGAACAGGTAGAGCACTCGACATGCAGAGGATGTAGAACCATTGAACACAATGCATGCACAAGATGCATAGAGAGCATAAGAAGGTGGAACAAAGAAGAAGACCGGGGTTGTTGCGGTGAGGTGTGATGCATGTGTGAAGAAGAAGGTGAAGTGCAACAGCTGAAATGGACAGAAGACAAAAGGTGCATTGAATGGGAATGGTGCAGAAATCACAAGAGGCAGAAGAACAGAAAAGTGCAATGGATGCGTGTAGGAAGACAGTGAGGAAGACAGAGCAGCGAAATCTTGCAGAATAGTGATGAGACTGGTAAGCTGTTGTTGAACACTATATCACTGTAATAAGTTTCAGTAATTCATATTCATAAACCAGGGTGGTAGAGAGGTGCTAGGGAGGACTGGTGTCCTCAAAGGTTCAAGTGGGTGCTTGAACATAGGGAGTTGGTGCTTCCTTCTAGTTGGTGCTAGAGAAACCAGGGAGTTGGTGGTTCCTTCTAGTGGGTGCTAGAGAAAACAGAGAGTTGGTGCTCTCAGCAAGTTGCAGCTTGCAAAAACAGAGGTTGTAGCCTCACAATGAGTAGGTGCTCATATGTATGATAATGTAAAGAATGTAAATAATTCTTATCGTATAAAGAAGAAGAGGTTTTTACCCTTTATGGGTTTCCTCGAGAAATATCTGTCTCTATGTATCTCATATATGTGACTGATGCTGAATGGGGCATTGCTTATTTTCCTGCATTATTGTGATTATCTTTGAGTTCCTTGTAAAGAATTTAAAAGAAGCATAATTTTTTAAGCACGGTAACAACTGATTCACCCC
>ML778512.1:885166-914824 GCA_009831015.1 Picea engelmannii | reverse complement strand
CTTGTACTTGAACATTTAAGTGGGGTAAAAGGAGGTTGCCCCCTCGAAGAGGCTTATTATCTGAAATTATCTCTTTTTCAAGGCGTTGAGTACTTTTCCTGAGGTTTTTATATGCTATATTGATGTTTGGTTCTTAACAATTTAATTGACGTGATTGAATTTTTGAATGAGTTTTGTGTTAATACTTATATGCTAAACATGGATGGATAAATTGTATAGTGATATGATGTAACTAATGGTATTGATCCACATAGTTATAAAACATTGAAATGATGTACATATATTTAATATGCATTAATCACTATATGCTACTGATGGTTTGCCAAGTGTGACATGGAAGCCAAGTTAAACATTGACACAGGATTACATCAATATTGTATGGAATCCAATTGAGTTGGGACACTATGATATGTTATGTGATTAATGATACGTTTTTAATATCCTTTCCAATATCAGTCCACACAATATCCTTTCCAATCAGTCCACACATGGATAGTGGGATTGTATGGAAGATTTACATAGTATCACTAGGAGAGTAAGAACACCATCCCTATTTCCACCTACTAGAACTCCTTTGTCTATGTTCTGGGTTCAAAATTTCATGATGGTTTTACCTAGAGATTGCATGTTGCCGAGAGGGTAGGATGTAGATTCATTCAATCATGAGTTTTAGCTAAGGGGCTCGTAAGAAGGTGTCATCATTATTCCTCAATGACCATAAGTCTCTCAACAAGGTAGGAACTAGTTGAGTTAACGTAGTCTCAACCATTGTAACATTTCCCCCACAAAAGAAAATCAGATGCTTGAAGGGCATGCATGAACATGTCACCCTTGGTATTGAATGAAAGGTAGTTCTTGAAGGGCATCAAGAAGCATGGAACCCTTGGTATCGATCATTATTATTATGAATACATGGAAAAATATTTGACTAGTATATGCATTTAATTTAAATTGAAAAAAGTTAAAGAAATACATGATTATTTGATTGAGCATATAAGCTATTGAAAAATTTATAAAATAGAAAAATAAAATAGTTTATTTAAAATTTATTAGAAAATGATTTCATTTAAAAACATGCATGACATATAGGACATATTATTTTAATCAATTTAAAAATTAATTACCGGTGCACCCATAAAATGAGGAGAAGATAACAGACAAAGGAATTCAAATTCATAGGACATATTATTTTAATAAATTTAAAAATTAATTACGAGTGCACCCATAAAATGAGGAGAAGATAAAAGACAAAGGAATTCAAATTCAAATGGGTACTGGGAAAACATAAGTAGCCTTGTGAAATAATGATTAGGGGATTTAATTGAATAAAGTAATGATTACATGTACACCCACTCAAATAGGAAAAGATGAGGAGATCAAGGGAACATTTAGGAGTAAAAATATGAAAAGTGGTAGTTGGGTGATGAATAATCATTATTTTGTATTTTTAAAAGAGGAATTACTTGTGCATGTGAATGACACATGGGTGGGTGAATAATATATAATTAGTAATTAAATAAATCACTTTTTTGTATGAAATGGACAAGTGGCTTAAACCACAAAACCTATAAAAAAAAGCTTGAGCTAGAAAGATCACTCAACTTTTGTCGTAATACAAAATTTTCTATTGGTGAATTGTTGTTGAGTTTGATCTATTAGAATGTGCTTGAGGTGGGGATTTCCTTATAAGATTGATAGATACACTCTCTTCTAATTTTCTATCATTATAGCTTTCATACAACCCCATTATAACTTGTGAGTCCTTGGGGAAGGAGAGCACCCATTGGGAATTGGTAGGATGGTCAACTAATGGACTTTTCAATGATTGGTAATTCTTGGAGTTAAAATAAAGTTTATCGATGAAAGCTTTGAATCAATTCTTGAATAGAATACATATTCACATTAAGTAAGATATGAACAATTATTTAAATTTCTCCTTTTACTTTTGTCCATTACATTCTAGAAATTGTTTGATATTGAGAAAAATTATCATGCCAATTCAATTCAAGTGGAATAATATATTTGATATTTTAAAATATTGTTGGAATCAATATATTTAATATTTTAAAGTATTGTTGGAATTAATACATTTAATATTTTAAAATATTAATGTAATAAATATATTTAATATTTTAAAATATTGTTGAAATTCCTACTGTGTGGTGGTGATGAAGCAAGGTATGCCATATATATCCATTGAATTAATGGGAAGCATGTATGGATAGTTTTATTTTAGATTTCATATACATGTATATGTGAGAAATTGCAAATGCTCCTACGTTATATATATATATATATATATATATATATATATATATATATATATATATATATATATATATATATATATATATATATATATANTGGGAAGCATGTATGGATAGTTTTATTTTAGATTTCATATACATGTATATGTGAGAAATTGCAAATGCTCCTACGTTATATATATATATATATATATATATATATATATATATATATATATATATATATATATATATACTCTTTTGAAATAATCCTCATAGGCGTTGTTGAGTTCATTATTAATGTGAAGTTTTAAGTTTGAATATGTGGATATTCACTGATTTATAAATTTCCATGTATATTCTTTTGGAATAATATGTCATAACAGATCTTGCATTATTCTAAAATATTTCATTATGTAATTTATTTTTTAGATGACATATTTATTATTACTAGATTAATCTTCAAATTTATGGAAATAATTGAAATTTGAAAATGAAAGAACAAACAAATGAACACACCATCCACACAAAAGAACACAAGATGTGATTCGGGAAAACTACTACTAGAGAAAACCCAACTAGAAGGTGAGGCCCATGCATTGCTCTCTTTTCTTCAGTTATGAAATGCAAGTACAAAGAAAGGGGCGCTTAGTATGGAGTTGCTTTTGATATTGTGGCTTGAATGACCGCTACATAATATTCTACCTCCTTTGTTATGCTCTCAAATCCCACTCGTAGATTCTCTTCTCAACTATGGAACAAGTACAATGATAAAATAATGGAACTCCTTCTCTTCCTAGAGGCCTAACATTTAACATAGCCTGATAGGGGTTAGGGTTAGGGTTTTTGTGTGCCTCAACCCTCAATTAATGTTAGGGTTTTGGACCTTCTATAATATTCTTGAAAGTCCAAAAGTGACTAGCCCCACATGTATGAGTAATGGGGGTTGACATGGCATCTAGTATCATGGTGTTCAATAGGGTAGGTCAACTTGTGGGAGACATAAATTCCGCATACAAACTCTGTTTGAGGTGATTTTTGAACTGTTGGAATATATTAGTGTGTAGAAAAACATCAAGGGTTAGGATCTATACCCACATATTTTTATCCCCAAAAAATGTAGTTTGATGCCTCAAATTGACTCTTGAAGTTTCTGAACCCCAAATCTACAAACTAGGACCTGCCACTAAAATGGGCTCTACAAGCCAATTCCTCCCATTTTTCCACGTAGAAAGTACCAATCTAGATGACAAATTAAATATAATGAGCCATTCCATTTCATACTCCCCATTTATGGAGGCTTTTGGTCCCCAAAATATTATACTAAATGATCTTTATTCTCTACCTTTCCCTAGAGTACAATTTTACCTTTCCTGGAGGTTGACCTTTCAACCTTAGATGTTATAGGTCAAGTTGCCCATGTCTGGTAGTTTTGGAATTCTCTTTTGAAACTGTATCTTCTTCCAAATCTTCCTAATATTTTGGTGCTAAGTCCTCTATGGTAGGTAAGACTTTCTCCTCAGTTTCCTGATCCAACATGAAAGGATCATAAAGTCAAATTCTTTACATTCACTACTGAGTAAATGTGTATATATGGGGGTAGACTAAGCCTGTATACATTATCATACACCTTCTCCAATACTTCAAAAGGACCTTACCACAGAGCCTTGATCTTCTTACCATGACCTTGTAGCCTTTCCTTATTGAACTGCAACCAAACTCTATCTCCCACCTTGAATGTTTGAATGTTTTCTCAATTATATGATGATGATGTCTGTTGTTTTTACTTTTCCTATGACTTATTCCATGTCTCTTGTACTTCCCAATGGATCTTCCTAATATTTTCAACAAATTTATCTTCTTTCAATGCTTCTCCTGTGATTTCTTCCCTATCTCCTCCTTATTTTTCATACACAACATCCAAGGGAGAAGGTGTAGAATACCTAAAGCAAATTTTAAAAGGGGACTTACTGGTAGAAGTATGGACTACTCTATTATAAGAGTGTTGATTATAGATAATATTTTCATCCCCAATGTTTGGATGCTTCTAATTGTAACCCCTCAAAAGATTAACCAACGTCCTATTGATTGTTGTTTTCTCATAGGTTTTTGGATGGAAAGCTATATATCTCTTCAAATCGGTGTCCATGTTTTCCCAAAGTATGGAAAGATATAAATATCTTAAACTTGGTGTCCATATTTTCCTGAAGTATGAAAATATATAGATCTCTTCAACTTGGTGTCCATATTTTCCCAAGGTATACTGGATACCGGAACTGAGAAATATAATATCCCTATCTGAGATGATGCTCCTTGGTGTTCCAAAGTGCACCCAAGCCTATTCAAAGTACATGTTTTCTACTTATTGTACTTTGAAGGTATTTTTCAAATGCACAAGAATGCACATATTGTTGAACCCGTCAACTATCACAAATCGATAGTCATGTCCCTTCTTGGTTGTTGGTAAACCACCCACAAAATCCATTGAGATGTTATCTAAGGGTGGAGTGGGTATATGAACGAGATGGCATAAACCTTTCTTTCTATTACTAGGCCTTCTAGTACAACAAAACATGCATCCTTGAATATACCAAGCTACATCTTCTTTCATTCTAGGCCGATACACATGCCTTTGTAAGTAGGTAATTGTCTTCCCAACACCAAAATGTCTTGCAACCTTGGAGCTTTGAGGCTCTCTGATAAGATGCAATCTTTCACCTTTAGGAACACAAAGCTTGTCTAGCTTGTAGAGAAACCAATTGTGGAGATGACAACTAGCCTTACCATCACCTTCTTACACATGAATTTGTCCATGCAACTATTGAAACACCTCTTTGAAGTCCTCATAATCCGTGTATGCATCATGGGTAAAAGGATCCATGTGCATAAGAGTTCCCAAAGTTGTAATGTTGTATGTGGGTGGCCATGAAAGAATGTTGTCCTTCTTATATTTGATGATTAGATGAAACTGCTGAAAAAATCCAATCCACATGTAGTGTATGGTTTGTTGAAGCTTACTCTAGGCCTACAAATACTACAATGGATGGTGATCAGTGTGGATAATTATTTCCTTTCCCATCAAATAGTGCTTCTACTTCTTAACAAATTGAAACAAGGCATATAGTTCCTCATCATATGTAGGGTAGTTAAAGACTCCTCCATGAAACATTTTTAGAATGATAGAATATTGGCTTACCTCACTGCATCAAGAATACTCCCATAACATATCCACTTTCATTTGTCACCACTTCGAAAGGCTTCTGCAAATTAGGAAATGAAAGAACTAGTGCTTGACCAATCTTTTGTTTTATCTCATCAAAATATTTTTGTTGATTATTTCCCCACTAGAAACTCTTACCATTGGTTGTTAGGCAAGGAGTGGTGAAGCTACCATAGAAAAGGATGATATGAACTTCCATAGGTACTGTGTTTCCCCAATAAATCTCCTAAATTCAATGACATTAGTAGGAACTAGCCACTTGAGGACGGCCTCCATCTTCTAGGATCTATCTTGAGTACCCCTCCACCAATCATGTAATCCAAATACATTATTGACTACTAAGCACATTCACATCTCTTAAGGTTAGAATTTGATTCTTTTACAGAGTCTCCAACACCTGCATGAGATGTGCTATGTAATATTCCTAAGTAGAGCTATAAACCAATATGTCATCTAAATACACTATTACAAATGAATATGGATGGGGATGCAATATATCATTCATCAAACACATAAATGTAGTTGTTGCATTACATAAATCAAAAGGCATTACCAACCATCTATATAGACCTTTCCTTGTCTTGAAGGTGGTATTCTATGTGTATTCTCTTTTAACTAGTATCTAGTGGTATCCTTCTTTGAGATGCAACTTTGTGAAGCACTTGGAATGATGCAATTGATCTAACAAATCATCGATCCAAGGTAGAGTGTATAGATTCTTGAGTGTGATTTTTTTCAAATCTGTGTAGTTGATACACATTTTCCAAGTCCCGTCCTTCTTGGGTACTATGATGATAAGTGACCCACAAGGTGATGTGCTTGGTCGAGTTACTCCTTTTTCTAGTAGTTGTTGCAATTTTTCTTCACTTCATTTTCTTTGAGAACATATTATCTATACAACTCAATATTTGGTAATGGGGAGTCAAGAAACAACTGCATCTCATAATCCACTTCCCTTTTAGGTGGTAACCATTTAGTATCCTAGGACACTTCTTTGTATGCCTGCAACCATTCCTTCGTCTGACGTTTCTTATCTTTGGTACATCCATCCAAGGATTCCTTTACTCTTATTGATTCATCCCTTGGTTGTTTCTCTCTTAAGAAAAGCAATACAAATTTTCTACTAGAATTGATCAACATTTTGGCTTGATTAGCACTTATTGGAGAGATATTTGATTTACCTTTATGTGCAATGATGATCAAAGAATTCCCATCCTTGATTGGGTGGTACTAGTTTTATCTCCTCATGAAGATCACATATCTGATATCCATATAGGGGCTTCAAAACACTACACGACCCACATCAAGAGGTACTATGTCTAGCTCCACCTCATCAATAAAATATGAACTTATAGAAAATTTGATCTTACACTATTTAGTGACCTTTGCATCCTTATTTACTCAACCTAATGGATATGTGTTAGGATTATCACACACTTTCAATCCAATCTTGTTGACCAGATTGTCTACTACGAGGTTGGCTTGTGAATCATAATCGAATAAAGCATCTATCTTAGTCTTTTTTATGCGAACCCTAATATGGAAGAGCTTTCTCATATACTTCTCTTCCTTGTGATGAAGGCTACTCAAATTCACCTCCTTATGCACTGAAGTGCATAAAATATTCTCATCCACATCCAAGTTTCTCTCTACTAGGTTTTCTGAATCTATTCCTAGTAAGTTCTTCTTCTTGGCATCCTTCTTATAGTTCTTTGGATTCCACGTTGGATGTAGCTTCCAACACTTATCTTTGTGTGACCATTGATATTACAATGGTTGTAGTGGTTGTTTAGATCCTTACACTGGCATGTAGTTGTTGTCATTTTCTTGTCCTTTCCTTTCAACTTCTTCTTCCCCTCCTTCGAATCATCTTGGTGGTATTTTTATTTAGAACCACTTGGATGTCCTTTCTTGTGGCCTATGTTCTCCAGGTACTATGGTTGCACACATGTCTCATCAACAGTCATGGGTTCAAATAACATCACTTGCTTCCATAGATGGTTGTGTAGACCCACTAGATACTTGAGGAGTACATCTAGGTTCTTGGGATATATACCCAACATAATCACCATTTTCCTGAACTTGGTGGTGTACTCTTGCACACTCTTCCCATCCCTCTTCTTGAAGTGATGCAATGGATCCACTAGTCCTATACATACCTAATAGGGTATAATTGCGACTTGATGAGAGTTTTAAACAACTCCCACTTAGTTATTGATGGATCACCCTCTAGCCTAAGTGTCTATGTGTGGCTTTCCCACTAGGTTAGTGCATGGACCTCTAGTTTCATTTGGGAAAATGAAATATTCTACTCTTCGTATATATTATGGATACCAAAGTACACTTCTAACTATTGAAGCCAATGATTCAACTTAACAACATCAATCTCACCTTGGTAGGGTTCGATGTCCACTCTTTCTTCCATTTTAAATAGAGGTTGTGAAGGAAGGATGACACTGGAACTTGGTTTCTCTTTCTTGGGTTCTTTTTCCAACTCCTTTTTTGGGTCTTCACTATCTCCTAATTTATCATTCAATCCAAATTCTAAGTTAGAGCCACCAAATTGCCCAAATGGGTTCAAAATTTTTTCTAGAGCCACCATGAGGAAGTCCATGTTGTGAGAGATATCAATCAAATGTTCTTCCAACTTCTCAAATCTCTCTTCTGATGCATCTCAAGGGTTTTTATGACTAGATTCATCTGTCATGGTTAGGGTTCTACGACTTCCTTCTTATGCCAATTATTGTATCGTGGAACTTCCCACAAAACCCCCAAAGAAAACTGCTCTAATACCAATATGTTCTGTAAACTTCCATGGATATTCCACTGGAACAATTTGTCACAACATATCTTGCAATATTCTGAAGTCTTTTATTATGCAATTTATTTCTTTAGGTCTCAGATTTATTATTACTATCTTAATGCTCAAATTTATGGAAATAATTGAAATAAAAAAATGAAAGAACAAGAAATTGAACACACCATCCACAAAAATGAACACAAGATGTGACCTGGGAAACCTGATATGGGAGAAAACCTAGCTAGAAGGTGAGGCCTATGCTCTTTTCCCTTTTCTTCAATTATGAAATGCAAGTACAAAGAAATGGGCATTCAATATAGAGTTTCCTTTGACAATGTTGCTTGAATGGCTACTACAGAATCTTCTACCGCCTTTGTTATGCTCTAAAATCCCACTCCTAGATGCTCTTCTCAACTATGGAACAAGTACAATGCTAACATAATGTAATCCCTTCTCTTCCTAGTAGCCTAGTATTTAACATAGCTTGAGAGTCATCTAAGGTTAGGATTAGGGTTTTTGCATGCCTCAACCCTCAATTAATGTTAGGGTTTTGGAACTTCTAGAATATTCTTGAAAGTACACATGTGACTATCTGAACATGTGTGAGTAATGGGGTCTAGCGTGGTATCCACTGAGTACCATGGTGGTCAACATGGCAGGTAAATTTGTGGCATGCATAACTTCCACATATAAACTCCAATTGAGGTGATTTTCAAAATGTTGGAAAGCTCTCAACACGCAGAATAGAATTGAGGGGTTGAAAGTTATGCTTGCAAATTTTTTTCCCCCAAAAGTGTCATTTGATGCCTCAAATTGGCTCTGGAAAGTTATGGACCCCAAATCTCCAAACTTGGACTTGCCACTAAAATGGGCCTTGCAAGCCAATTCCTCCAATTTTCTACCTACAAATTACCAACATAGATGACAAATTGTATAACGATCCATTCCAGATCATTTACGCAGATGTACATAACATCTCATATATGGAAAAAATTTAATATTGCTTCAGACCTTAGGTCCCAAATCCTCGGTCATTTTTCTTTTATAATTTTTAAATCAATTGTTATTATATATCAATGAAATTATACAAGGTGCACAATGAACTCGATTGATGGGGAACTAAATCTATTGGTGAAGAGGGGCCATACCAATAACATAGTTAACACCATGGCAATATCACCATAATTTGTGCTGAAATCAAAGCCATAAGATGTCCAAAATATCATTAGCATTCCAATGAACAAAACTCATTCTATTATGATAGAAGGCTCGAGGGCTCATGGAATGGGTGTGCTAGATCGATTAACAAAAGGGATACTAGTGAAACATTGTGAGCAAACTAAATTGATTTAAGAGAAATACTCATTTGAGGAGCTAATACCCTCATAAATATCATCATTCCATGCACCCAAAAAAAATCCATAGAGTGTGATATCAAGGAAATTGGAATCGAATCTCACACATGAGCCAATGGTTTTGACTACAATATCAAGCTGAGTTGTGTTACCAACATGGTTTATGGTTGTACCGAGAAGTATTTGGTCAAAGACATGATCATTCTACATAGTATATTTTCTTTGTAGAATCTAACCAAACACATGTAGCAAAGCTATGAGAAATCTAAGTGATTTTGAATCAATTATGACCTTCCTATCCAGATTCAGTGTATACACTGTGTATATGTCCATTTATTTTATGTGGTGTAAATGAATGAATGTATACACATACATTAATGTTTTTGTTTGTTTTGATGAGTTTGTGTGAATGAATCTATTTGGAAATAAACACACTTATTATATTTCTCGTGATTCAGTATATTCATAATGTGTATATAATGTATATTCATAATGTGTATATAATGTATATACATAATGTGCAATGGTTGAAGAAATGAATCCAATGTTTGAAGCCATGATTGGGTTAGAAAAATTAACAAAATGGGAATTATTTTTATATCCAAAAATTTAATGGTATCAAAAAATTAATATAATATTTTATTTAGAGATTCCATCCCTTTCTGAGTATAATTATTTGATGAAATATATGAATGTTAATAATAATTTATTGTTAATTAGATTGCTTGACAAATTTGAGTATAATTATTTAATGAAATATATGAAAGTTAATAATAATTTATTGTTAATTAAATTGCTTTACAAATTTATTTTTAACAATATATAAGTGATCACTTAACAAAAACTAATCAAGAAAAATTAACTAAATGATATGGACATTATTTAGGTTAATTTTAGTTGATAAAATCTTATACAAGTTTGAAACTGTGGAAATATAAACCTTATATTAATTATATTTCTCAATTTTCATTAATATAATAATATGTCAAAAGTTAACTAAATTAATATGATACACATTATCAATGTAAATTTAAAATAATAGTTCATATTTAATAACTTTTCTTTACTATTTTCTAATTTTTACTCATTATGTTGTTATTTAGTATTAATGCAACTTGTTGGCTATATCTTTAATTTTATTCATATGTATGTCATACATTACTCCTTATGCATTGTTAAATACAAATTATGGTCTCTAATTAGATGATGTGGTTGGAGAAAATTATATTAGTATATTGAAATGTTGGTTATGCAAATGTTTGGTTTGATTTCCTTGTATTTGATAATCAACTAGTTATGTTATATATAGCTTTATTTTTATAATCATTATGTAATTTGAATAATCTCACATTTTTTTGTGAAGGTTGATTAAAATTAATTAGAAATGGAGCTTTAACTTTTATTGCACACTTTGAGCAATCATCAACTTTGAGAAGAAAAAAAACAAGAAGGGGTGTTACAACCTAGTATCAAAGGTTTGATCATGTATGGAATAAAGTTCGTGCTTTGTTATCTTTGTGAAATATGTGCATCATCTTATGAAGCATGTAAAGATAAATGAATTAAATCCAAACATAGAAAACGAGTTTATAGATTTTTAAACTATTATCTTGAGATATAGATCTTAGATTGCATCACAACTTTTTCCATTCGAAAGAAAATTTTGAGAACTTTCCAAAATGGAGTCACAATAAAGGTTTTAAGCGGTATTAAGGGAAATGTGGTCTCTAAAAATTGACTTTTTGGAATTACCCATATTTCTACCAAAAAAAATGATTTGTCTGGCAACAAGAATATCTCGTTGCTCATTCATTCAATTTAGTTTTCTCTAGTGTCATTTGAAATGAAATTTTGATATCTTTCTAAAATGGGGCATAATATGGTTCTTATCAATATGGAAAGAAATTTGGTTTTTGGCTTTAAGAAAAATAATATTTTGTTTAAAGAAATAGTGATATATGTTATGACAATGATATTTCTTTGATCAAGTGTCAGGTTGAATTCACTCTAATGCCACTTGAAATAAAATTTCAAAATATTTCCAAAACATATAGGTAACAAAAGATTTTGACTAGTGAGGAAGATATGACATGTGATAGTTAAACTTATAGGACTACTCATTTTGATAATCAAAATCTATAAACTATATTGTAGAAATATTTTCTCATTGCTTAAACAACCAATTATGGTGCTTCTTAAGGCAATTGAAAGAGTATTTAGTGATTCATCTTCAATTCAAATTTCAGCTCATTTGAAAAAGTGAATTATTAAAAAGTAGCTTTGTTACTTTATCTTGTGTAATTTTCGTTTTATTTCCATTGATGGGAAAACAATTTTTCCCGAGGTTATGTTTTGTACATCGTCATTTTCATTTTACTTTTATGGAAAAACATTATTTTTTTGGGATCGTCACACTTTGGGTACCTTGCCCACACATTCTTCATTTTTACTCTCTATATTAATTATTATAAAATACCCATATTTCCTTTATGATGATTAACTCTAACAAAGAAGAAGAATTATAGATTCATACATTTTGTGAGAATATCGTTTCTTTGAAAATTGTGAATGATAAATTGTGTGATGAAATTATCTCCTTATAGAAAATTAATTCCCAACCTTATGTTGATATTGCTTTGTTGTAGGATACTATTGCCCAGTTATGGAATGTTGATATATGGCTTAAAGAGAATGTTGATTCATTACAATAAACTAATATCCAGCTACAAGATGAAGTCATTTGTTTTTGCAAGACTTTGTTTGTCTACTTCATGTGAAAGTTATCCCACTTCAAAGTGATAAGAAAATTAGGAAAGGACTACCACCACCACATGACTTAGCATGGATGCCACATTACTTATCCTTCTATACGGTTTAATAAGTATCAATACTAGAATCATGATTATGATCTTCTGCATCAACACTTAGTAGGTAAGGACAAGTCCATTTAGTATCTACGTTACCTCAATTAGAATTTTGCACAAGAGGTAATCAATTTGACAATAACTAAAGGTTAATTTGAGGATTGATTTAGCAATATAAAAATTTGTTTTGAAAGTGATTTTAAGTCTCGTTTCTGGTTTTTGTATAAACTATAACGAACATGTTGATAGTTGGACACTTCGTATTACTGAGATGAAGAAAACAATATATATTTCCTATCAAAACCTCATGGATGAATTAAGGGAAAATAAATAAGTTCTTGAAAACTTGTAAAAATATATTCACTAGAAGTTAAATTAATGCATCTCCCCATGAATTAAATATCCATGGGGTCTCACCTCCTAATTTTTAGTAGCATTCCTAGGGCATTAGTTCTAGATTACTTTGATAGATGGGTTATACATGTGGTGGACTTAGTAAACATAGAAATGCTACTATTAATCATATGGAGCATAGATTATACTGGTGAAAGTAGGCCTTGGATACTTCGAGACTTCAACATTAGATGTAAGTCATATGGTCCTTCTAATGTTCATTTACAAGAACCAAAACCCACATAATTATTTGATTCAACCACTGGTGATATACCAGATCTTGAATTCATCTCTTTTGATGGCTCTTCTATTATTGATTAAGAGGAACTAGAAGTTATACCTTTTGTTTAGTAGGAACTAGATCCTGCCACTTTTGATTTGTTAATACCAAATTCTTAACCTTCCATAACTTAGCCATGTTAGCATCCTAACCATAGTGATCAGAGGCATTCTCACTTCCAGTCTAGGGATAGGGATCATTGTTCCAATTTCCATACTCATTGGTATGATAGTCACTCTCCCTATACATTGAAAGTGGAGAGACAAATGGGAAAAAAAAATGGATCAAATACCCATTACTAAGACTTGTATGGTTGGATTCATGATTGGTCATGGAAGCATTTGAACACGTATTTGAGGACTTTATATTGCCTTATGTCATCAACTCCACAATCTTCGTTGATATCTTTGATCCATTGACCCTCGAATCTGGAAACCTCCAAGTTTTACAATTTTGATGACAACCTTTATTTGTTGCTTATTTTTTCACAGCTATGCTTTATGATGGGGAATACCATATTGTGTGTTATGGTGTTTGGAGCACTTGTTGAGCCTTTTGACTATCATGAGTGCATGGTCAAGTTGTTTATTTAATTACTTGGGTTATTCTTGTTGATCTTTGACACTCTTGCCCACTAGCATCTTCATTATACCATTTTCAACTTCAACATGGTCTTTGTGATCTTCTATGTCATTTTTGTAGATTCTTCTTTGATAGCATTATGGGATTTTTATTCCCCACTCTAATCATCCATGCATATGCTCTTTGACACTTGGATTTGAGTTTCCTTTTGTTTACTTCCTCAATTTTGAAAAGATTGGTGTGAAGTTATTTTTTGGAGACTAGAGTTTTGAAGCAAGACTCTTTGTTTCCATTGCCAATTCCAAAAAAGTTCAAGCCAAGGTTTTTGTGGGTTGTAATTTTGGAGATTGAACATTGATGCTTGTTTCTACACCTTTTCATATGTAATATGTATTACATATTACATAATATGTATTATGTAATATGTACTACATATTATGTAAGATGTTTGGCTACTATTTTATTTTCTATCTAATTGGGATTGTGATGTAATATTTACTCGATTAAATATTGTTTACACCAAATTTCTTTATTTGCATCCTCATGTTAATCCAAAATGGGGTATTAGAGATATGTTGGCTAAGTTTGACTTGTGGCTCTAATGATCCTTGAATATCATTCATTGTACACCTTTATTTGTCAACTTTGAACCACATTAGTGTTAGTCGGTGCCACCTATGGGTACCATACCTTGGGTTATGGTCTACATTGTAATTGACCCTAACACCTATTTATAAAATGGCTTGATACTCACATGTACTTATCTCACTTGATAACTATATCAATTGTGAAATTATCTTAAGGGGTACTTATTATACCTAAACAAATCATGTGTATTATGTTATTTTTCTATATGGAATGATTATCAATGCTTGGTTTTAATATGTTTATCACATATTAATGAATGACACCCTACCAATTTTAACAACACATAAACATGTCATGTAGACATTTTTTTTATTACAGTAAGTTTCATTCATGTGTGTGAACTATCACCCCAAAAAATAATTAATTTACAAGAACAAAATCATTCCCTACCAAAACCCAAAAAAACATTCATAACTTTAAAAAAAGCACAAACATAAATACCCACAACAAACAAGTGTTGCATGGCAGCGTAGTCCCTGCCAGGTTGGGATGGGAGTAAATGCGACCTAGTACATACACGTGGCTAGAAAGTTGAAATACATGTGGTTTGCATGCAGAACATAGTATTCTCGAATTAGTTCTTCCTGGAAAATATAAAAAGTTATCAACATTTGAAAGGTTGTTAGACACAAAAAATTTAGCATTATCGAATTAGTTATCTTTAAAACAAGGGTTCCTGGACACAAAAGAAATTGAAATTTATGAAATTATAGGTTCCTGGAGAGCATAAACTATCCATACCAAAAATGTTATTTTATAAAGTATATATTTAGTTTTTTACATACGAAATATGTACTTTTATAATGGATCGTGGGTTGTTGGGCTCAAAATTGGGCCTCTGATGTTCTCTGTGATACAAAAATTGAGAAGTGGAGTTGCGGACTATAGAAATTTATCAGAAATTAATAAATTATATGTACGAAATATGTACCTTTACTAAATTAGATATTTAGTTTTATACAACAACCAAAGGTGACAAAGAAGCAAGACTCTTTGTTTCCATTGCCAGTTCCAAAAAAGTTTTTGTGGGCTATAATTTTGGAGATTGAACATTGATGCTTGTTTCTACACCTTTTCATATGTAATATGTATTACATATTACATAATATGTATTACGTATTACATAATATGTATTACGTATTACATAATATGTAATATGTAATACATATTACATATTATGTAAGATGTTGTTAGCAGTGGCTACTATTTTATTTTCTATCTAATTAAATATTCATAGGGTATTATTGTAATGTCTATTTCACCATTTTGTTTACCACATATTTCTCATATGTATATTAAGAAGGGATTGTGATGTAATATTTATTCAATTAAATATTGTTTAGACCAAATTTCTTTATTTGCATCCTCATGTTAATCCAAAATGGGGTATTAGAGATATGTTGGCTAAGTTTGACTTGTGGTTCTAATGATCCTTGAATATCATTCATTGTACACCTTTATTTGTCAACTTTGAACCACATTGGTGTTAGTAGGTGCCACCTATGGGTACCATACCGGGTGTCTATGGATAAAAGATGTGTTAAAGCCAACAACCAGTAAATGTTCTCGAAAAATGCCATTAAGGTTGAACCCTTTTAGCCTTTCAACGTACGTTAGGTTCAGTTTCTTGAAATGGGTGGAAAACTCGTCAATCTTGTTGATGTTTCTGCACACAAAGTCTCCGAATTTCCAGGGCAGAGGAATGAACTGTTTTTTTTTCTTGTCATGGAAAAAATGCAACGAGTGGTTGTATTGCCTTGCTATTTATGCAACAAACATCTTGTCTATGATGTGGCATGGAAGGAAGGTAGGATTTTCCTTAGATCCAAAGACCATGAGGACACTGTGATTTTCCTCTTTCTCAAGTGTGCCCTTCCTGTTCAAAAACTTGGTTGCATGGCCAGACATCCACGGAGCATCCTTGCCCAACAATAAATCTTTGAAAACTGAGACAAAGCCATTAAAAACTTCATAAAAACAATGGGACGCCTTGTGCCTCCACAGGGCCTCGTACCAGAATGTTACTGGGTTGAATCCACAGTTTATTTTATTGGAAAGAGAAAGTTTTGGAAACGGGCAACAATGCACAATTGCGAAAATTAAGTAGGATGGCATATACAATTTATTCGATTGTTTGAATCGTGACAACTGGGAACAAAGCTCAATGGAAATTAGCTTCCCCTAATCGAAAATGTATTGTTCCTTGACTATGAAATACAAAATATAAATAATTATATGGGAAATGGTTGCCGTGGATGCTTGCCTCGTTATTCTTGTAAACAACCAAGCAATTTCCCGGAATGGATTTCTAAAGGAACTTACCTGCAACCTTATGATATCTTCAGGAACTGTTGTTGGGTCTTCGAGGAAGTCGGCTAAGATGTCCATCCTGTTATCATGTTTTTTCTAGAAACTGTTTGCAGTCTTGTCCTCTGAACGTCAATGTTGGCTTCAACAATTTTAACATCTCGCGAAAGACCTGAGATGACAAAGAAGCAAGACTCTTTGTTTCCATTGCCAGTTCCAAAAAAGTTCAAGCCAAGGTTTTTGTGGGCTATAATTTTGGAGATTGAACATTGATGCTTGTTTCTACACCTTTTCATATGTAATATGTATTACATATTACATAATATGTATTATGACATATTACATAATATGTATTATGACATATTACATATTATGTAAGATGTTGTTAGCATTGGCTACTATTTTATTTTCTATCTAATTAAATATTCATAGGGTATTATTGTACATACGAAATATGTACCTTTACTAAATTAGATATTTAGTTTTATACATACGAAATTTGTACTTTTAGAAAGTATGGGGACGAGATTTTATAGAGCATGCACAGAGCCCTCATTGGATACTTAGCCAGTTTTTGGATTGCAGGTTCTTGGGCTAGCGGGCTCAAAATTGGGCCTCTGATGTTCCGTGCCCTACAAATAGCACCAACGGTTTCGCGATATACAAAATGAGACGCGGAGTTGTGGATTATACAAATTTACCATAAATTAATAATGTCTGTTACATATCTGTGGAAATTACATGAAGATTTAAAAGCATATAATAGAATAGTAATAGCGTGTGTTACATTTAGTTTGCTTTAAAACTAAGGCTTTTCTTGGACAAAACAAATATAACATTGCCGAATTAGTTTTCTTTGCACATGTTTTATAGAGCATGCACAGAGCCCTCATTCCATACTTAGGCAGTTTTTTGATCGCGGATTCTCGGGCTGACGGGCTAAAAAATGGGCCTCTGTTGTTCCGTGCCCTAGAAATAGCACCGAGAGTTCCGCGACATACAATTGAGAAGCAGACTTGCGGACTTGCGGACTTGCAGACTTGCGAACTATAGAAACTTATTATAAAATAAATAATGTCTGTCACATATATCTGGAAATTACATCAACATTTAAAAGCATACAATAGAATAGTAATAACGTCTGTTACATAGAAGGGTTCTGGACATAAGAGAAATCGAAATCTATCAAAGTATAGGTTCTTGGACACCCAAAGAGTTAGCATACAATAGAATAGTAACAACGTCGTTCAATAAAAAAAAAATAGCATACAATAGGACACAAGAAAAACAAGAAAGGTTCCTGGAAACCCAAAATTTAGTATACAATAAAGGCACCGTCGAATCCGTTTTCTTTGGAATTTATAAAAAATGAATAAAGTTTGTTACATGTTTTTGGAGATTTAAATGCATTTGTCATATAGACTGGGATTGGGGCTCCCGCGGACCATAAAAAGAAATAAGTACAAGAATTAGGAATGTCGAAAGAAGAAGTGTGTGACAATAGAGAGGAAGACCTGAAAAGAACAAATTGGAAGTTATGAGTCTTTGGTTACAATTTTTTATTTAAAGAGGTCATAAGTGGATTGATAAAAAAAACAAGATGACAACATAGAATTAAAGTGGATTTCTAAATAAAACAAGATGCCAGTATAGACTTACTATGAAGCCGATGCATTTTTGTTGCTATCATCGATGGTCAGTAGAGTCCTGTTGATCAATTGTTTCCCTTCCTGGACGAGGCCATTCATTCTCTGTTGGAACCATTCTTCGATGTGGCTTTTCATGGGCATTGTGTTGATTTCATCTCGGATTTCTATGTCGTAAAGGTCGTTTTCTAATTTCCTTAGATCCATTGAAATACTGTGCAGACTTTGTTCAATTTCTTCATTGTGTGTCGCATAGTCCAGTACCCAACACTCGTCCTCATCTAGACGATGTTCAACTATGCCGTAAAATTTTTCGAAAGACAACCCCTTTAAACTATCAACTTGTTCTTGGAAGGCTTCTTTGGTGATTGACAAGGATTTGAGAATTAAGTTTGGATATTGAACCTCGTTGGTAGTTCCGTTTAAGTCCATCTGCAACAGGCTTGTGAATAAATCTTCCTTTTCTGATATGACTTGTTTACATGATTTGACAATGAGCTCTAGGTTATCAACTTTCTTTTGCCAGCATGCTTTTAATTTTTTGGTCCACTTTGGGGAGGGGATTTTCTCTTGTCTTCTTTTCAATTCCGATGTGTTGACGACATATTTGGCAAAAGGGGCTAGTAGTTGATCACAAAAATGTTGTTCATTTCTTAAATTCACCTCCAAATGTTGCAGGAAATCGTTGGCCTTCTTTACAAAGGAAACTAAAATTTGTGATGTTTCCTAGGCTTCAGTAAGTAGCTGCATTCTTTTGTTGGTTTTATTCTCTACAAGGGCTCTAGAACATGTGAACTCATCAATCTTGTTGATGTTTCTGCACACGAAGTCTTCGACTTTCCAGGGCATAGGAATGAACTATTTTTTTTTCTTGTCGTGGAAAAAATGCAACCAGTGGTTGTATTGCCTTGTTATTTCTGTAACAAACATCTTATTCGTGACGTGGCATGGAAGGAAGGCAGGATTTTCCTTAGAGCTAAAGACCATGAGGACACTGTGATTTTCCTCTTGTTCAAGTGTGCCCTTCCTGTTAAAAAACTTGGTTGCAGGCGAGACATTCGCGAAGCATTCTTACCTAACAATAAATATTTGAAAACTGAGACAAAGGCATTAAAAACTTCATAAAAACAATGGGAGGCCTTGTGCCTCCACAGGGCCTTGTACTAGAATGTTACTGGGTCGAATCCACAATTTATTTTATTGGAAAGAGAAAGTTTTGGAAACTGGCAGCAATGCACAATTGCGAAAATTAAGTAGGATGACATATAAAATTTATTCGATTCTTTGAATTGTGACAATTGGGAATAGAGCTCAATGGAAATTAGCTTCCCCCAATCGAAAATGTATTGTTCCTTGACTGTGAAATACAAAATATAAATAATTATATGGGAAATTCTTGCCGTGGATACATGTCCCGTTATTCTTGTAAACAACCAAGCAATTTCCCGGAATGGATTTCTAAAGGAACTTACCTGCAACCTTGTGATATCTTCAGGAACTATTGTCGGATCTTCGAGGAAGTTGGCTAAGATGTCCATCCCGTTATCATGTTTTTCTAGAAATTGCTTGCAGTCTTGTCCTCTGAATGTCAATGTTGGCTTCAACAATTTTAACATCTCGTGAAAGACCTGAGGTGACAAAGAAACATGAGAATGGTCACGTAGTGGAATAATTATTTGGCATGGAATATATTATTCGACGCACCAAGAGACCACCTCCTTACAGTAAAAAAACTCAGGGACACAGCCTGCATGAGCGATTCCAGAGGTCCAAACCACTTCATTCTGGGCGGAATGGGATGAATAGTAAATGTATGCCCTGGACCACTAGAAGTTCTGGTTCTCGTGTGCGAACATATTTACTGTATCTCCACAAAAATGCTATCGACCTACTGCCATAATTCTACAAGAACGTTTGTTTGCTCTAGACGATGAATGAAACAAAAAGTTGGAAGGGATAATATAACCCTGCGTAAATTTTGGTCCAAAGCGTGTGAATGGGAGATGTCCTTGAGACTTTCGTTGATTAATGACAATTTGGATGGTTGTTGCATGATGCATTGTTAACATTAAAAACTAGTAATTGCATACATAGAAAATGCGAACATGGTGCATATTGCAATCATCGATTAAGCATTGTATATTTCTTGAGCCGCCCAACACGACGATGCATGTTCGAGATGAAAAATTGGAAGGGACATAATAACTCTTCACACATCTTGGTTTAATGAGTAATAATGGGAGATTTCCTCGAGCGTTTCGCCCATTAATGACAATGTTGATGGTTCCGACATGGTCAATTGTTAGCATGTAAGGTTTCTAATTGCATAGTAAGAAAGTACGGAGGTCGCGGGCACGGGAAAAAAATAGCTACAAAATAGGGTTGTAAGGTATAACTGTTGAAGGTGAGGGCGCGAGGGTCAAATTGTATGTATCAGAACCTTTTGATTGCAATGCGCGTTGTTATCTGCTCAAATAACACAGTCAAATTTGTTTATTTAGGTGATAGGAAGTCATTGAAAATTACATTTCTAATTTTTTTAAGGTTCATTTTTTAGAGCCTTATGTTTGTAATAAAGATTGAAAAACATTGGATTTGTTTTTTATTTCAAAAAGTCAAATTACAGGTTTCGGTGGCTAAGTGCCTCTCCAAAATCGCTTCTAAGCCACAAAAAACCTTAACTTTCGGCAGCTTAAACGCGAAATTCGGGGCTATTTTAGCCACCGAAAGTGCAGAAAGTATGTTTTTACTACGCTGAGCCATCGTTTTCAAATGATTATTCTGAGCGACTGGAGAATCATTTTGAGAAACGGGCAGAGGTTTTTGTTTCTAACATGTAAAAGAACAATAACCTCTCTCATTTTTCCTGCAAGTGTCATATATTGGGAGAATCAAATTCATCTCTGAGCCCTAATTTTTGGATCTCAGAATTTCCTTGTTTGACACATGTTTTTGAAATATAGATCCCGAGAAAATGAAAACGAATCTCAAATAACTGAGAGAGGTTTTTTCTCACAACAAACTAATATACAAAATCCTCTTCTAGTTTGTACACAACGGTTTTGGTTGGAGAGATATGGGTCAATCTTTGAGCAACATATTTTGAGAAATTTCTGTCTTTTCCAACCACCTCACAAATTCGAATTTGAGATAGGAGAAGCGGTTATCAGATCCATCTTTTGAGGATCTGAAACTGCTTGTAAAGGCTATAAAGACTATCAGTTTTATAAACTAAGGGGTTCAAATTTGGGGATTATACATTTCTTGTACTCCCAAACTTCTCATAGCATTTCATAATATAAGCTTCTTTTGCCTGTAATGTTCAGATTTACCTCTTGTCCATTCTATGCTTGTATCTGAATGATTTATTTAATTTATTATGCTTATCTAGTGTCTGAGAACTGTCATCTTGTCATTACACTGATAAACTAAACTTTACAAGTATTCCTTTCTTATTATATTGGCCATTCATATATATTGTTTATGTATGTTTCTGTTGATAGGATAAGATCTCTCCACACATTCACCTTTATTAAATCCTCTTAACAGAGTTAGCTAAAAGCCTTGTCTATATGATTATGTCTATGCATGTTTTGATTGAGTAAACCTTGTATCAGTCACCCGACTTGATCCACTTGAGTAAACATTGAGAGAATAAGTTAAGTTACTAGGCTCATTCCCTTTTCAGTCAGGGAAAGACTCCTCGAGTGATAAAAAATTGGCGATGTTGCCGAGGAATGAAAGTGAACAGAGTTTCCTTGGTAAGAATGACATAGATCCGAATTGTGATGGCAGACAAAAGGAGGACACATAAATGACTGTATCATCTGCCTAGCGACTCCACGATTAAAGACTCCACTGGGGAGGATCTGGTTGACAGAAGATGAAGAGGCTAAATTTCAAATCCAGGTATCAGTTCATTAGTCTGCTTCATGAACTGTTGTATTTCTTTATCAACTCTTTCATACTGTTCCCTTCGCATGTAAAGAGAATCATTTTATGTTTTGTATATTCAAAAAATCATCATCCCTCTTGTATATATCCAACCTTAGAAGAGGAAAGACTTGTATTCTAAATGTAGATTCAATAGATTTACCTCAGCCCATTCATACAAATGATCACTCTGTTTAAGTTCCTTTTGAATCCGATCAGTCATGTAACCTTGAGGAAATTAAGATTGATTCTAAAACTACTTAGACTTCAACATGTTTTGGCATTACTGTTGAACCTTGCCACCAACCTGCTAACTTTCATGATCAACCCACTGCCTTTCAAATTAGGATCAGGATGAAGATGTTCAAGCCTTTAAGGTTTCCTTATCTCCTTCATCCCTATCTTCTTGAATGCTTTGAATATCTTCCCCGGTTTTCTGGAGAGAATCAAGTTTCAGTTGAGAGGCACTTGGAATCCTTTGAGGATTTTGTTGATCGATTTCAGATTGTTCATGATGATGTGATCATGTGAATGTTCTCTAAGTACTTGATCAGAGATGTTGATGTATGGTTTAAGGGTCTGAGAGTTGATTCTATTGGCTCATGGATCGATTTCTCTAATATTTTCTTGAAGTATTGGGGTAAGAACAAATCATTAGATTCTTACTTTGTTGATTTTCATGCCTTGAAAAGAGAGTCGGATGGAGCTTTGCCTGTCTTCAATCGAAGGTTCTATCACATTTATCATGACATGCCTTTGGAGATCTGATCCACTGAGATGGATGCCATGTTGTACTATGTTATGGCTCAACATTCGGATTTGGTTCTTCTCTTGTTGGAAAGGAAGTCCTCATCCTTAACACAATTGTTTGAATATGCTCAAGGAGTGGAGGAGAACACTCGTGTTTCCAGGAGGATCCGAGAGTGGGTTGACTTTGAAAATCTATATGCACATGAACAAGCAGAATGTCAGTACACTTTAGATTTTGAACAGGAAGGTAATGAAGGTAAAGAAGATCTGGAACAACAACAAGCACATGATCTCATTTCAAATTTGGATTTGAACTCTTCAACATTTGCAAAGTACTCCAGAGACAGGTATGAGTCTGAAGTTTATGATCAGTTTGTAAATAAGAATGAATCTATGGTAACCAATGATTGCATAGGAAATTACATGTTCCTTGTTGATCATACTCCTTGTCATTTAAACATTTCTCTATCATCATCTTCTGAGCATTATTCTGATGAGGAAATTGTAGTTTTTGATGATCACAAGTTGATCTCAAGAGAACCAGAAAGTGATTAGTCTTCTAGCAGAGGAACAGTCATGACTGAGAAAAAGTTTTTTGTGGATCAACATGTTTTTGATCTTCCTTTCAAAGATCCAATAGTAGCCTTCATGGAATCATACATTCCAGAGAACCCAAAAATTTCAGATTTCCTTAGCTCGCACATGTTTTTGGGTGAGTATGGATTCTTGAATGAGTTCTTATCACTATTATTACATTTCAGAAATCATCTATTGATCAGTGACAGAGACAAGGTCCTTTTAGTTTTAAAGTTGCTTGAATGGATGCTATGGAAGTCAGTCTTCACTTAATTAATTTGCAGATCTGGTTAGAGTAGGAGTAGGCAGAGAGAATAAGATCGCCCTATGAGAAAGTAGATTTTTTTTTAGTTGATTGATTTCATGAATAAATAGAACACAGTTAAAAGAGAAATTTCCATTTTCAACGGTTTAGAAAGCCCATAGTTCATGCACAAATATGGAAAGGAAATGCATGATTACATAAATGTTCAAAGGTGAAACATCTAGCAGCAAAAAGAAACAAAACAGATCAAAGAAGATTTAAAAACTTAAAGAGAAAATAAAACAACAGGAAGTGCTAGAGAGGGTGATTAAAGCCATATATGAAATTCTATCAAATAATTTTGCAGAAACCAGTGCAGCCCTAGAAATATTGGCAGATGAAAGTGTAAAGGAAAAGAAAAAGAAGAAGAAGATTGTAAAAGACTACAACATTCTATGGAGAGTAGCTACGCATTTGAAGAAAAAGGTCATGTCATTAAGGTTGCAAGCTATGTCTTCAAGACCTCGACCTTAACCACCTATTGATATTGAAACCCTAGAAGATGAAGCCATCCATTTGAATGATCCAAAGCCAGCCAACAATCCTACAACCATTCCAAAACTTGATCAAGATGCAAAGGTTTCAGAAGATCATCCCTAAGGTGTTTTAAAGCTAAGACAAAAGGTATTTTGCAATTTTGTTTAAGACAAAACTTTTGGTGGCTTAGGCGAACATTTCAACTGTTCATTAGCCACTGGAAGCGGAGCTTTCGGTAGCTAACTTGCCCAGATTTTGTCTATTTTAGCCACTGAAAGGAATCACAGGGTAGAGAGGTATTGTTTTTGCACAGATCCAAGTTTTTCTTATCCAAATGCCTCAGGAACAGTTCCAAACGATAGATAATAATTAAATTCATCATTATCAAGATTCTGTTTTGATTTTGGAGATGCCTAGCAAGGTGGAAAGGTTAAATTGATTACCTAGTTTTTTGGCAAAACACTATCTTGTTGCCAGCAGGTGGCAATTTCGACTTGTCCCATATCTTATGAAGACCCATCAACCTTGGAAGGCTTACTACACCCGTCGAAGATTTTGAAGGACATGAAGATCACTTGAGATAAGGAGTTGACCTATTTTATAGGATCTCTGCCTATTTTCTTGTGTCAGTTATTGACTTTCTATTTTTGGTAAATTCGATCCAGTTTTCCAGGATCTAGATATCTTTTGTAAAGGCTACAGGCGGGCTACACACAAACTACAAGTTTGTAGGGGATCAGTTCTAAAGGCCAAACGACTCCATATCCCAATGGTAAAGGCTATAGGCAAGTTACAGGTTTGCATAAGATCAGTTGTATAAGCTAGATGACTCCATGCCCAATGCTTAAGGCTACTGGAACTACTAGGTTCTTGGAAACCTCGTAGGGAGGTTTTCATCTCCAGAAGGAGCCAGATGTTATCTCCTCAAATAACACAATCAAATTTGTTTATTTAGGTGATAGGAAGTCATTGAAAAATACATTTCTAAATTTTTTAAGGTTCATTTTTTAGAGCCTTATGTTTGTAATAAAGATTGAAAAACATTGGATTTGGTTTTTATTTCAAAAAGTCAAATTACAGGTTTTGGTGGCTAAGTGCCTCTCCAAAAGCGCTTCTAAGCCACCGAAAACCTTAGCTTTCGGCAGCTTAAACACGAAATTCGGGGCTATTTTAGCCACCGAAAGTGTAGAAAGTTTGTTTTTACTGTGCTGAGTCATCATTTTCAAATGATGATTTTGAGCGACTGGAGAATCATTTTGAGAACCGGACGAAGGTTTTTGTTTCTAACATGTCAAAGAACAATAAACTCTCTCATTTTTACTACATTTGTCATATATTGGGAGAATCTAATTCATCTATGAGCCCTAATTTTTGGATCTCAAAATTTCCCTGTTTGACACATGTTTTTGAAATACAGATCCCGGGAAAATGAAAATGAATCTAAAATAACTGAGAGAGGTTTTTTCTCAAAACAAACCAGTTTACAAAAGCCTCTTCCAGTTTGTACACAAAGGTTTTGGTTGGAGAGATATGGGTCAATATTTGAGCAACATATTTCCAGAAATTTCTGTCTTTTCCAGCCACCTCACAAATTCGAATTTGAGATAGGAGAAGAGGTTATCAGATCCATCTTTTGAGGATCTGAAACTGCTTGTAAGGGATATAAATCCTATTAGTTTTATAGACTAAGGGGTTCGACTTTGGGGATTATACATTGCTTGTACTCCCAAACTTCTCATAGCATTTCATAATATAAGCTTCTTTTGCCTGTACTATTTAGATTTACCTCTTGTCCATTCTATGCTTGTATCTGGATGATTTATTTCATTTCTTGTGCTTATGTAGTGTCTGAGAATTGTCATCTTGTCATTACATTGATAAACTAAACTTTACAATTATTCCTTGCTTATTATATTGTCCATTCATATATATTGTTTATGTATGTTTATGCTAATAGGATAAGATCTCTCCACACATTCACCTTTATTAAATCCTCTGAACAGAGTTAGATAAAAGCCTTGTCTATATGATTATGTCTATGCATGTTTTGATTTATTAAACCTTGTATCAGTCACCTGACTTGATCCACTTGAGTAAACATTGAGAGAATAAGTTAAGTTACCAGGCTCATTCCCTTTTTAGTCAGGGTAAGACTCCTGGAGTGATAACATGCGTAACAACGAAGAGGGTATGGTAGGAAAGCCGAAAGGACAGGAAGTTAGTGGGGATGGAAGGTAGCGAGAGATAATTTGAAACATTTGTGAGCCGTGGTAGAGTGAAGAGCAGACGATGTCAGAATGTGGTAGTCAATTTGTATATTGCGTAGGGTGCGATGCCACCCGTTTCGTACCTCTGTGTCCAATTGTCACTATTAAGAGCTAATTTAATATTGGAAATAATTTTTTAGTTACTGTTAGATACTTCATAGGGATTAGCATCCGTAAACAATGGAAATCTCCACCCCGCCAGCCCTGCATTCCGTGTGTCAATTTGTATATCGCGGAACTAGAAGCATTGTTAGGAGGACACAGAACAATAGAAGTGCAATGTTGAGTCAGCTAGTCCGCAGGTCCACTTGTCAATTTCTATATCGTGAAATTTTGGGTGCTATTTGTACGACACACAACAATGGAGGCCCAATTTTGAGCCCGCCCGTCTGAGAACCCACAATCCAAAATGTCGCTAGGTATGGAATGAAAAATTTGTACATGCTCTATAAGATATCATGTCCATACTTTATTGTCCCATAATACACGAGAAGAAAAAAAGGGAAAAAGGATGAAGTAGTTAGCAGTGGAATTGTAGAGCACGAAAATTTTGAGTGGAAGATGTATATAACGAAACAAAAAGGAACAGAGCTCAATTGCGCCAACTTGGCAACCGCAGACATAAAATTCACTAAGTATGAAAAGGAACAGCATGCGGTCCAATTCGCCATGCGAGGATATAGATGGAGATGAAATTGGCACCAACCCGACAACCGTGGACATAAAATTGGCCAAGTATGGAAAGAAACATCGGTTGGTCGGATTGGTTGTGTGATTATATAGATGGAGATAAAGATATGTCAACCCGCCAATGCTGGGGTTGCACATTTCGTGAACCTGACAACAGGAGGATCCAAAACAGGCTGCAAAGGTGTCTGCAGAAGACGCGAGGCCCTGACGTTCTAATTGTATTGCTTCGAACATTTGAATGCATAATTTGTAACACAGAAGAGTGGACGATGTCGGAATCCTGTAGTCAATTTGTATTCGGTGGTCTAGTTATACACTTAGTCGCGTCTCTATGATCGCGGGTTCCAACGTTGGCATGTTGACATAGCTTCATCTCCATCTATATCCTCGCATAGATAATTGGACCATCCGCTGTTCCTTTTCATACTTAGTGAATTTTATGCCCGCGGTTGCCTATTTGTTTCAATTCAACTCTTTTGCTTCTTGTTCTGTCATCTACATGTACCACTCAAAATTTCCGTGATCTACAATTCCACTGTGAACTTCTCCATCCTTTTCCCCTTATTTTCTTCCCATGTATTATGGGACTATAAAATATGGACATGATATTTTATAGAGCATGTACAGATTCCACATTCCATACCTAGCGACATTTTGGATCGTGGGTTCTCGGGTGGGTGGACTCAAAATTGGGCCTCCATTGTTCTGTGCCCTACAAATAGCACCCATAATTCCGCGATATACAAATTGACAAGCGGACCTGTGGACTGGTGGACTCAACATTGCACTTCTATTGTTCCATGTCCTCCAAACAACGCTCCCAGTTTCACGATATAGAAATTGACACACGTAATGCAGGACTGGCGGGGTGGAGATTGCCATTGTTTACGGATGCTAATCCCTATGAAGTATCTAATAGTTTCTAAAAAAAGGTTTCTAATTGCATAGTAAGAAATTATGGAGGTCGCGAGCACGGGAAAAAAACAACTACAAAATAGGGTTGCAACAACTGTTGAAGGTGAGGGCGCGAGGGTCAAATTGTATGTATCAAAACCTTTTGATTGCAATGCACATAACAACGAAGAGGGTATGGTAGGAAAATAAGAAGGACAAGAAGTTAGTGGGGATGGAAGGCAGCAAGAGATACTTTGAAACATTTGTGAGCTATGGTAGAGTGAAGAGTGGACGATGTCGGAATCCGGTAGTCAATTTGTATATTGCACAGGGTGCGATGCCACCTGTTTCATACCTTTGTGTCCAGTTTTCACTACTAAGAGATAATTTAGTATTGAATTTTTTTTTTTAGATACTGTTAGATACTTCATAGGGATTAGCATCCGTAAACAATGGCAATCTCCACCCCACCAGCCCTGCATTCCGTGTGTCAATTTGTATATCACGGAACTAGAAGCGTTGTTAGGAGGACACAAAAAGATAGAAGTGCAATGTTGAGTCAGCCAGTCCGTAGGTCCGCTTGTCAATTTCTATATCGCATAATTCTGGGAGCTATTTGTACTACACGCAACATGTTAAGAACCAAACATCAATATAGCTTAGAAAAACCTCAGGAAAAGTACTCAACGCCTTGAAAAAGAGATAATTTCATATAATAAGCCTCTTTGAGGGGGCAACCTCCTTTTACCCCACTTAAGTGTTCAAGTACCTGATGATTCAAAATGAAAATGTCTCCTTGGTATATATAGGAGACTAGGAGGTATAATTACAACTAATGGCCTAAAGCCGACATAAATACAATAACATTACTAATATAATATGCCACAATTAAGGGGTAATGAGCCAATATTAGGGCTTAACATGCCCCTCCCCTTGAGACAAGTGTTGTCCACAATGCTTGAGTAACTCTTGATGCTTCTGTATAAAAGAATCATCTTCCCAAGTGGAATCTTCAGCTGGTAGTTTCCTCCATTTAATGAGATACTCTGAAATGGATCTATTCCTCAGCTGGTGAATTCTTGTGTCAGTGATGGCTTCAGGCTCCAATATGATTTTTCCTTCCTCATCAAGTTCTGGAAATATAGTTTGAACTGGGATCTTTTCACCTATAACCTTCTTTAAGCATGAAACATGGAAAACTGGGTGTACTCGTGAAGATGCAGACAACTCCAATTTGTATGCCATAGTACCAATCTTTTGCAACACCTTATAAGGGCCATAGCACTTTGGTGATAATTTATTATCCTTCTTGGCTTTCTTGAGGGACATCTGTTTGTATGGTTGTAGTCTTAAAAACACCCAATCCCCTACTTCAAAACTTCTTTCACTACGATGTTGATCTTCTTGTTGTTTCATGCGATTATGT
>ML778512.1:859963-880377 GCA_009831015.1 Picea engelmannii | reverse complement strand
ATGAAAATGTCTCCTTGGTATATATAGGAGACTAGGAGGTATAATTACAACTAATGGCCTAAAGCCGACATAAATAAAATAAAATTACTAATATAATATGCCCCAATTAAGGGGTAATGAGCCAATATTAGGGCTTAACACAACAATGGAGGCCCAATTTTGAGCCCGCCCGCCTGCCTGAGAACCCGCGATCCAAAATGTCGCTAGGTATGGAATGTGGAATCCTTACATTCTCTATAAGATATCATGTCCATAATTTATAGTCCCATAATACACGGGAAGAAAAAAAGGGAAAAAGGATGAAGTAGTTAGCAGTGGAATTGTAGAGCAAGGAAATTTTGAGTGGAAGATAGATATAACAGAACAAAAAGGAACATAGTTCAATTGTGCCAACTCGACAACTGCAGGCATACAATTCACTAAGTATGAAAAGGAACAGTGGGCAGTCCAATTCGCCATGCGAGGATATAGACGGAGATGAAATTGGCGCCAACCTGACAACCGTGGACATAAAATTGGCCAAAAGAAACAATGGTCGGTCGGATTCGTCATGTGATTATATAGATGGAGATAAAGATATGTCAACCTGCGAACGTTGGGGTTGCACATTTCGTGAACCCGGCAATAGGAGGATCCAAAACAGGCTGCAAAGGTGTTTGCAAAAGACGCGAGGCCCCGACGTTCTAATTGTACCGCTCCGAACATTTGGATGCATAATCTGTAACACAGAAGAGAGGACGATGTCAGAATCTGGTAGTCAATTTGTATTCGGTAGTCTAGTTATATACTTAGTCGCGTCTCTATGATCGCGGGTTCCAACATTGGCGTGTTGACATAACTTCATCTCCATCTATATCCTCGCATGGCGAATTTGACCGCTCGATGTTCCTTTTCATACTTAGTGAATTTTATGCCCGTGGTTGCCGAGTTGTTGCAATTCAACTCTTTTGCTTCTTGTTCCGTCATCTACATGTACCACTCAAAATTTCCGTGATCTACAATTCCACTGCGAACTTCTCCATCCTTTTTCCCTTATTTTCTTCCCGTGTATTATGGGACTATAAAATATGGACATGATATTTTATAGATCATGTACGGATTCCCTATTCCATACCTAGTGACATTTTGGATTGCGGGTTCTCGGGCGGGCGGGCTCAAAATTGGGCCTCCATTGTTCCGTGCCCTACAAATAGCACCCAAAATTCCGCGATATACAAATTGACAAGCAAACCTGCGGACTAGAAGACTCAACATTGCACTTCTATTGTTCTATGTCCTCCAAACAACGCTCCCAGTTTCACGATATAGAAATTGACACACGGAATGCAGGGCTGGCAGGGTGGATATTGCCATTGTTTGTGGATGCTAATCCCTATGAAGTATCTAACAATATCTAATTTTTTTTTTGATTACTAAATTAGCTTTTAGTAGTGACAACTGGACACAAAGGTACGAAACAGTTGGGATTGCACAAATTTTGAGTGGAAGATGTATATAATGGAACAAAAAGGAACAGAGTTCAATTGTGCCAACTCGGCAACCGTGGGCATAAAATTCACTAAGTATGAAAAGGAATAGAGGGTGGTACAATTCGCCATTTGAGGATATAGATGGAGATGAAATTGGCGCCAACCTGACAATCGTGGACATAAAATTGGCTCAGTATGGAAAGCAACAACGATCGGTCGGATTTGTCATGTGATTTTATAGATGGAGATAAAGACATGTCAACCTGCCAACGTTGGGGTTGCACATTTCGTGAACCCGACAACAGGAGGATCCAAAATAGGCTACGAAGGTGTCTGCAAAAGATGTGAGGCCTCGAGTTTCTAATTGTATCGCTCCAAACATTTGAATGCGTAATCTGTAACATGAAAGAGCGGACGATGTCAAAATTCGGTAGTCAATTTTTATATTGCGACATTTTGGATCGTGGGTTCTCGGGCGGGCGGGCTCAAAATTGGGCCTCCATTGTTCTGTTCCCTACAAATACCACCTAGAATTCTGCGATATACAAATTGACAAGCAGACTTGCGGACTGGTGGACTCAACATTGTACTTATATTGTTTCGTGGCCTCCAAACAACGCTCCGAGTTTCATGATATAGAAATTGACAGACGGAATGCAGGGCTGGCGGGCTAGAGATTGCCATTGTTTATGGATGCTAATCCCTATGAAGTATCTAACAGTATCTAAAAAATTATTTCGAATACTAAATTAACTCTTAGTAGTGACAACTGGACACAAAGGTACGAAACAATTGGGATTGCACAAATTTTGAGTGGAAGATGTATATAACGGAACAAAAAGGAACATAGTTCAATTGCGCCAAATCGACAATGGCGGGCATAAAATTCACTAAGTATGAAAAGGAACAATGGGCGGTCCAATTCGCCATGTGAGGATATAGATGGAGATGAAATTGGCGCCAACTCGACAAGCGTGGACATAAAATTGGCCAAGTATGGAAAGCAACAACGGTCGGTCGGATTCATCATGTGATTTTATAGATGGAGATAAAGATATGTCAACCCGCCAATGCTGGGGTTGCACATTTCGTGAACCCGACAACAGGAGGATCCAAAACAAATTGTGAAGGTGTCTGCAGAAGACGCGAGGCCCCGACGTTCTAATTTTATCTCTCCCAACATTTGAATGCGTAATCTGTAACACGGAAGAGCGTATGGTGTCAGAGTCCGGTAGTCAATTTGTATATTGCAGAGGGTGCAATCCCAATAGTTTCGTACCTCTGTGTCTAGTTGTCACTACTAAGAGTTAATTTAGTATTCAAAATAATTTTTTAGATACTGTTAGATACTTCATAGGGATTAGCATCCATAAAAAAAGGCAATCTCAACCCCGCTAGCCCTGCATTCCGTGTGTCAATTTCTATATCATGAAACTGGGAGCCATGTTTGGAGGACACAAAACAATAGAAGTGAAATGTTGAGTCCGCCAGTGTGCTTGTCAATTTGTATATCACAGAATTATGGGTGCTATTTGTAGGGCACAGAATAATGGAGGACCAATTTTGAGCCCGCCCGCCCGAGAACCCCTGATCCAAAATGTCGCTAGGTATGGAATGTAGAATCTGTACATGCTCTATAAAATATCATGTCCACATTTTATAGTCCCATAATACACAGGAATAAAATAAGGGAAAAAGGAAAGAGAAGTTTGTAGTGGAATTGTAGATCACAGAAATTTTGAGTGGTAGATGTAGATGACGGAACAAGAAGCAGAAGAGTTGAATTGTGCCAACTCAACAACTGCAGGCATAAAATTCACTAAGTATGAAAAGGAACAACGGGCGTTCCAATTTGCCATGCGAGGATATAGATGGAGATGAAGATATGTCAACACGCCAACATTAGAACCCACGATCATAGAAACGCGACTAAGTATATAACTATAAATTGATAATACACGGGAAGAAGACAAGGGAAAAGTATCTTGTCGAAGAACATCTAGTGTTTGATTATCAATGCAAATGCTTTCGAACCCATGCTGAGTTCTCACTAGTTAAAGCATAAAGTGCAGATCACAGAAGTATCTTTCGTGCCACTGTGTCCACTTGTCACTAGTAAGAGCATTGTTGATGTAGATCAGGAAGGACGCGAAGTTGTTGGGGATGGAAATCAACAACAGATACTTTGAACGAAGTTAATGTATATGAGGAACCCGCAGTTGAATTGTAGATCACAGATGTTTTGAGTGCAAGATGTATATACCAGAACGATAAGCAGTTGGGTTCGCAAGTGCCAGCCCCGCAACGCCGGCCATAAAATTGGCTATGGAAAGGAACAACGGTCGGTCGGATCTATCATGTGAGGATGGAGATACATATATCCAGAAAGCAATAAGGAGCGGGAAGAAGAAAAGGCCAGTTCGTATGCACTGATCCGGCAACCGCGACCATAAAATTGCCTAGGTATGGAAAGGTACAACGGTCAGTCGGATTCCTCATGTGAAGATACAGATGGAGATGAAGATATGTTAGCGCGTGAACCCTGCAACCGCCCATCATAGAAAGATGACTAAGTATAAAACCAGAAATCCATAATGGACAGGAAAAGCAAAAGGGGAAAAGAGATAAGTATCTGACAGTCGATTTTTTTTTTTTTTGTTTATAAATGGCAATGTTTTCGAACCTGTTAGCGATAATTCTTTTCATGGGTTCAAGAGAATTCGGGTCTGCAAGTTGTACGAAATGCTTAAGCGCAGCACGGGAGAATCCTTTTTTTTTTCCAAGTAGGAAGGGTCGCTGATCGCGATCAGTTGATGCGTGGGTTCACTTCTTGGAACTCGGGGTTCGTGAGTTTGGAGGGCGGATCATATCCTTTGGTTGCACGAGGTCGCGAGTCGCGAGAATTGTGGAAAGGAAAAGAGCCATCGCCTCTCGGGATTTCGCTAAGGGAGAGTGCCAAGGTTCGACACTCCAACTCGTGAGGTCGCGAGTTGCGAGAGGCGCTAGCATTTAAGCCTTAGCCTACGGTTACGTGTGGAAGGAACCGACAATAAAAAGAGCTACACAGTATTGCCGAGAAGATCTCAGTTGTCCACCTGAAGCGGACACTTGGAGCGCGATTGGGCTCCTCGCCTCCTCGCCCCTCGTGACTTCAACACGCAAAAAGCAGCTCCGTTATTTTCCGAGGAGCGAGGTGCCGGGAGAATCTCGGGCCCGGGCCCACGACATCGCCAGAAGAGGTAAGAACCGTCAGATTTAGAAGGACACGTGGTGCCAGATTAAGCCTTCTCGACATATCGCTCATCGCGATTTCAATCAACAAAGGTTAGCCCTTTCATATTTGCGAGCGCCGAAAGCATATGGTCACAACCCATGGTCACCTGGGGGTGATAGAAAGAACTGCGCAAAGGGCCGAAGCGCCGAGCTTGGCTGCAGAGGGGATCACTGTGTTCTCCTGGTGCCAGTTCAACTTGATCTCAATAATGTTTCTCGCTCAGACTAAATGAAGGTAAGGGGGGGTAGTTGAAACCTCTCCTCAGCCGTTAAGCGTGAAGTATGGAAGGCCTGGCGAATGGTCTGCTTGAGAGGGTCCTGTGTACCCATTTTTCCAGAGAGGCCATGCCGAGTTCTCGACCAGCCAAAGGAGGCATGCACACGCTAGCTCAACATTTACTGGCCCAGCTACTCTTCCCTTGCAGAGGCCATACGAAGTTAAAGAGACGTCTGATGAAGGACTTCCCCCCGAAAATTGATTGAAGAGACGCTACGTCTTGGAGGGCGAGCGCGCCTCTGTTGGGCAAATTCGCCCAAGTATATGTGCTCAGTTTTGGTATTTTGGAAAGTATCGATGGTAGAGCAGAGCTCCCTACTGTAAAGTTTAACAGACATTCTAGTTTGTTGGATATGCATCTGTATATGAGATATCTTGTTTTATGACAGACAATTTTTCTCACTCCATCTATTTTCGTCTCATGCTAAGAGAGTTCATGATTGACTGAGTCGCGCGAATTATTGTCGTTCTGTTATGATAAATGATTTATCGTTGCATTATTGTATTCTCTGGTTTTTTGTATTTAAACGCAAGAAGACCTTGCGTTTGGATGCCTTCTTCTACAGTCTGTTAGGAACCCATCGTTTATAACAGACCTTCACACTCTTCCCATATAAGTCTTTCACCTGTTCACCCTTTGCTACAACTCACTGTCTGAAGTTTACATAAGACCTCACTCACCTATGCATGCCTGGCCTAGTTTTGAAGTTGAAATGATATCGTTTTGAGTTGGCTTCCATTCGGTCACCCCATCTATAAACAAATCGTGACATAAAACTGATGGGCGTCGGGCTCTTCTCCTGTTAGCAGTCCAGGAGTGACTTCCGTCGCCAACATTTCTGGCGCCGTTGTCGGGGACGAAATTGAATATTTTCCCCGGGATTGAACGACAACGATTAACTGATTCTGAAGGTGCATCAGATATCAAAATTACCAATATCTCTGCTGTGCACCTGGCGACTCCATTGTGACGACCCCACTGGGGTGAACCTTCCGTATTAATTGTGGCTTTCAGAGGCAGGCATACGCGGTCTCATCCACAGTTGCCTCTAGCTACGCTTGAAACAGATCCAGAAGCGGTTCTCAGAAAGGGAAAGGCCCCTGAAGAAGAAGCTTCCACCGCTGAACCAGGTAATCCGCTATCTCCTTCTGTAGAAACTCCATTTTCTTCTCCTCAGCTTCCAAGCAGACCGTTTTTTGAAGTTTCCCGTTTCATAAATTTTGGGAGTGTTCCTGTTGAGTTTTCCTCTCCTGGTCCGGGACCGGAGGGACAAAACCTTGTCACTCCCCTCTCCCCTGAAACTGTACCTTGGCGTAGACCCGGGAACGCAGAAGATTTCCCCACTCCTATCTTTACTACTCCGGCACAAAGAGAAGCACCTGCTGACTTGAGCTCATTAGCCTTCTCCTTAAATCCCCTCTTGTTTCCCACTCCACTTCGAGACTCATTCCCAGTAGCCCCTTCACGAACTCCTTCTCCTCTTGGTTCTCCTCTACCTAATATCCCTATGGCTGGTGCTAATCCCCCTCTGAATAGAATGGATGCCATAGTTATTGCTAGGTACGCTCCCTTGATCTTACCTCATCCCACGAATCCTTTCCCTGCTGGAGATTACTTGAAATATATGCCCAAGTTCACCGGGGAAGGGGACATAACTGCAGAAGAACACCTGGTTGCTTTCTATAGTTATGCAGACAACCTGAACATTGGAGATGAAGATGTTTGGATGAGGGTTTTTGTCCAAAGCCTGGATGGTGAGGTAAGGAAATGGTTTAGAGGATTAGCTCCCGGATCTATTGCTGGAATTGAAGCCCTGGATAATTCTTTCCTGAGGCAGTGGGGAGATAAGAAGAATTTCATGTATTACATGACAGAGTTTGGGTCGTTGAAGAGAGAGAAAGGAGAATCTGTCCCCGACTTCTCCAAGAAATTTAATAAAATGTACAACAGAATCCTTGCTGAGATAAAGCCCTCCGAAGCCTCTGCCATGATCACTTACTCCAGTGCTTTTGATCCCGAATTCTGCCTACTACTGAGGGAAAGAAGAGCTGCTACGCTGGCCCACATGCACGATGCGGTCGTGGAGGTAGAATCTAACATATTGGCTATCAACCGACTCAGGAATGCAGGTGATAGAAGTACATCCAAGAACATGCCTGAAGCTTCCTCATCCAGTTCCTCTCCCCTGCCCCATCAGACAGATGAGACAGCTAGAACACTAAAATCACTCGCTGCCAAGATAGAAAGGTTGTAATTAGAAGGGAAGCCCATGTACAGAAATCCCCAGAACAATGATAATAGAGGTTTCAGACGACCTGCTAGCAATATGCCTCAGGTTTTCCGAGGGAACAAAGGGGAAAGGACAAAGAAGATCAAAGGGTTCAAGCCCCCCTCCAAAATAACCTAGTTGATCATGAGGAAAGAGAGGAGATATACGAGTTTGGCCCTGAAATTCACTGTATTGAAGAAGCTCCCCCTTTTCCCCATTTGACGCAGTCCGCATATGAAGAATCACTGATGAGTGCTCAAATTCATGAGTTGGGGAAAGAACAAAGGGCCGATCACACTTATAACAGATATAATCTCAGATCGAGAAGGAAAGAAGGAGACTTCGACAGCTCAGACCAGCCCCTCATAGCAGATAGGCCTACTAAAACTGCAGCAGCCACAGCTAAAGAAAAGAAGACTCAGAGTGCTTCACCAGCAGCCAAAGAGCCTGTCACTGAGGTAAGAGAAGCTCCTAAACCTCCCCCCTCCTTCAATTTTGAGCATGAGATTCAGAAGATTAGGATTCCTGTACCTCTCTCTGAGCTAGTTAAAAATGAGGATTTCAAAAGGTCCCTCTCCAAGTTGCTACGATCTGAATCCCCCCAGCCTCCCTCTGACTCAATAAACCTTCAAGATGAAAAGCCTGCAGTCATCTTAGGGCCCATGGTTGAAGATAGAGATGATTCATCCCCTCCCTTCTACAGATCCCTGAATATACATGATAAGGTGCTGCATAACTGCCTCATGGACTTAGGGGCTTCCCATAACCTTATGCCCAAAATAGTAATGGAAGAGCTGGGATTAGAAGTGACCAGGGCTTACCATGATTTATACTCTTTTGATTCAAGAAGAGTGCAGTGCCTAGGAGTCATCAAAGACCTGGCGGTTTCCCTGTTTCAGCTGCCCATGAAAAGTGTGGTCATGGATATTGTGGTAGTCGACGTTCCCCCCAAATTCGGTATGTTGTTGTCTAGATCGTGGATCAAAAAGCTGGGAGGGACACTACATATGGATCTCACATATGCCACCATTCCGGTCTTAGGAGGGGAACAAAGGAGATTATACAGAGAAGCCCAGCTGGCCTATATTGTCAGCGATGAAGCAGACCCTACCAATCACCCCATCTTTTCACTTAACACCGACTTGGGGTCTAGTTTGCTGCAGCTTACCGATGCCCCTGAAAGCTCCTTACTAATCAGAAAACATCCCAGCCCTGATCATCTGATTTCCCCTCAAAGCTCCCCTGTGTGGAAGATGTTTTTTGACGGAGCTTCTTCTAGCGAAGGCGCTGGCGCTGGAGTGGTTTTCATATCACCTGGTTAGGAAGTCGTGTCACTGTCATACAAGCTGAAATTCGAAGCCACCAACAACGTGGCAGAGTATGAAGCCCTTGTTCTGGGTATGAGGGCCGCAAAGGAAATTGGAATTGAAGAAATAGCAATATTCGAAGATGTTGAGTTGATTATCCAGCAGGTAAGGAATGCTTATCGTGCTCATAATCCCCGGCTCAGGAATTATCGAAATGAAGTATGGGACCTTATTGATAATTTTTTCTTGGATTTTAACATTTCTTTCATTCCGAGGGGAGAAAATACTTTGGCCGATTCTTTAGCTGTCTCAGCTAGTGTGCTCGAGCTTCCTCTGCCGCCTATGGTAAAAAATGATGTTGATATAAGATATAGGCCCTCGGTGCTGGACAATGTCAAGCATTGGAAGGTGTTCAAGGATGATTCGAAACTTGAAAGGTTTCTCCAATCTGTGGACGAATTTTCTGTGTTGCACATTGACCAGGATCCCGACCTGGAAGGTGACCCTTGTCCTGAGGAGTTTTAAAATAAAATCGCTAATCATCAGATTATTCAGCTGCCCAACAATCACATTCCGAGAGGACTTGTCCCTTTAGAAAGATTATTCGATGGGAATGATGTGCTGGTAAAGGGCAGGGTCTCAAATGAAGATGTCGAGACAACCGAATGCAACATTGGCTCACAGGAGGAGCCTAGATTCGTCAAATTGTCAAGCAGCCTGACCAGTGAACAGAGGGCCGAGTACACGGAGTTGTTGAAAGAGTTTGCTGATGTGTTTGCATGGACATACAAAGACCTCAAGACCTATGACACATCTGTCATTGAGCACAAGATCCCACTAAAGGAAGAGGCTAAACCATTTAGACAGAAGCTGAGACAGATAAATCCCATGTTGCTACCTGTCATGGAGAATGAAGTGAAGAAGTTGTTAGATGCCCGAATTATTGTCCCCTTGAGATATTCCGAGTGGGTGGCCAACTTGGTCCCAGTAAGGAAGAAAAGTGGAGAAATCAAGCTTTGTGTCGATTTCAGAAACCTGAACAGAAGCTCAAAGAAAGACAATTACCCCCTACCTAAGATGGAACATATATTGCAGAGGGTAACCAGTGCATCCAGGATATCCATGATCGATGGGTTTTCCGGCTATAATCAGATATCGATCATGCCTGAAGACAGATAAAAAACAACCTTCACCACTCCTTGGGGCACATTCATGTATGCCAAAATGCCTTTCGGATTGATGAATGTAGGGGCAACATTTCAGCGAGCTATGGATATATCCTTCATTGGGGAGAAAGATAAGTTTGTAGTGATCTATTTAGATGACATCACGGTCTTCTCCAGGACAGACAAGGAACACTACTGCCACTTAAACAAGGTTTTCCTAAAGTGTCGGAGGTATGGCTTATCCTTAAAACCCAATAAATCCTTGTTTGCTATGAAGGAGGGGAAGCTGTTAGGCCATATAGTATCAACAGAGGGGGTGAGAGTTGATCCTATTAGGGTAGAGGCAATTCAGACCCTGTCATTTCCCAGATCTAAGAAGGAATTTCAGGCCTTTTTGGGAAAGATAAATTTTCTGAGGAGATTCATCTCAAATTTTGTTGAATTGGTGAAACATATCACAACCATGCTCAGGAAGGGAAATGAAGTAAAGTGGACTGCTGAACCCAGGGAATATTTTATTCAAATAAAGAAGGCATTGACTGAGGCGCCTGTGCTGATCAGTCCTGATTATTCCAAAGATTTCCTGATTTTTTCTTTTGCTTCCTATGATACAGTAGCAGCGGTCTTGTTGCAGAGAAATGAGGAAGGACGAGAGCAGCCCATTGCCTTCTTCAGCAAGGCATTACGAGATGCAGAAGTCCGATACGAGATCATGGAAAAACAGGCTTATGCGTTGGTGAAATCTCTCAAAGCTTTCAGAGTCTATGTCTTGCACTCGAAAATCACTGCATACGTTCCTTCGGACTCTGTGAAAGACATTCTTATACAGCCTAACATAGACGAAAGAAGAGGTAAGTGGATTGCCAAGATCCTAGAATTTGATCTTGAGATTAAGCCCACCAAGTTGATAAAAGGGCAGGGTTTGGCCAAGTTGTTGGCTGAATCTAATTGCAAAGCCTTAGGGATTAGCTTCATCAATAAGCAAGCTGAGTCATCCAACAAGAATTTTCAGGGTGCCTTGTCCCTAGAAACATGCTCCTGGTACAAGGATATCTTGTACTTTTTGCAAGAATTGAAGCCCCCCGATGGAATGGGAAAAAGCAAAGCAAGGGCTCTAAAGCTCAAGGCGGTCAGATATTGCCTCATTGACCAAACCTTGTACTATGAAAGACCCTCTAGGGGTATTTCTGAGATGCCTGGACCCACAGGAGGCCCAGAAGGTTATGTTTGATTTTCATAGTGGCCTTTGTGGAGGTCATCATTTCTGGAAGACCACAGCCCACAAGATACTCCGAGCTGGGTATTATTTGCCCAATTTGTTCCCCGATGTTTGCAGGGAGATCAGAGCCTGCACCAAATGTCAAAAGTTCTCAGGAAAGCAGCAACTCAAATCGCTGCCATTGAAACCCATAGTAGCTTCGACACCTTTTCAGCAGTGGGGGTTGGACTTCATCGGAGAGATTCATCCTCCCTCAAGTGGTCAGCACAGATGGATCCTGACTGCAACATATTATTTCAACAAGTGGATAGAAGCTGTCCCCACCAGAAGTGCATCACACAAAGTAATTATCAGCTTCCTGGAGGACATCATAGCCCGATTTGGCTGTCCCAGCAGAATCGTCACCGATAATGCTGCTTCTTTCAAATCTGAACCTCTAATTAAGTTCTGCGAGCAGTTCCATATCTCGCTAATTCACTCCACCCCCTACTATCCCCAGGGCAATGGTTTAGCGGAATCCTCAAACAAAATCCTGATAAAGATCATCAAAAGATTGTTAGAGGATAACAAAAGAGCCTGGGATTCAAAGATGAAGTTTTCTCTGTGGACCGATCGTGTCACAATGAAGAAGTCTCTGGGCACTTCGTCGTTTCAACTAGTCTACGGAGCAGAGGCGGTTTTCCCTACTCAACTCGCCTTACCTGTGGTGAAGTTCTTTCAAGACTACGAGGGAGAACCAGATCATATGATTAGAAGAATTCATCAGATAGTGGAAGTGTAGCAGATCAGAGAACAAGTGAGAGACGTGGCTTATAGTCATCAGCAGAAGATCAAGCAGGCTTTTGACAGAAAAGTCAAGAAAAAGGAGTTCGAGATCGGGGATTTGGTATTCAAGTGGGACGCACCCAGACATGATAAAGGAAAGCACAGCAAGTTCGACGCCCTCTGGATCGGCCCCTTTAAAATCTCTGAGATTTTCTCAAACAACACATATAGGTTGTAGGATCTGGAGGGTGAAGAGGTTTTCAACAGCCTAGTGAATGGGCATTTTCTGAAAAAATATTTGATTTGAGCCTTAGACGGCTCCTCTGTTTGTAAATATTGTCTTTTAGTTTCTTTGTTTAGTTTCTTTTTGCATGTTTTCGGCCTAATAAGTGACTCCATAACCCAATAGCAAGGCACTGAAGATGCAGAAGGAGTTCTTAGAGCATCACAGGGACGACTCTATCCCCCATGGAGCCTATGTTAGCGATAATTCTTGTCATGGGTTCGAGAGCATTCGGGTCTGCAAGTTGCACGAAATGCTTAAGCGCAGCACGGGAGAATCCTTTTTTTTTTCCAAGTAGCAAGGGCCACTGATCGCGATCAGTTGATGCGTGGGTTCACTTCTTGGAACTCGGGGTTCGTGAGTTCGGAGGGCGGATCATATCCTTTGGTTGCACGAGGTCGCGAGTCGCGAGAATTGTGGAAAGGAAAAGAGCCATCGCCTCTCGGGATTTCGCTAAGGGAGAGTGCCAAGGTTCGACACTCCAACTCGCGAGGTCGCGAGTTGCGAGAGGTGCTAGAATTTAAGCCTTAGCCGACGGTTATGTGTGGAAGGCACCGACAGTAAAAAGAGCTACACAGTATTGCCGAGAAGATCTCAGTCGTCCACCTGAAGCGGACACCTGGCGCGCGATTGGGCTTCTCGCCTCCTCGCCCCTCGTGACTTCAACACGCAAAAAGCAGCTCCATTATTTTCCGAGGAGCGAGGTGCCGGGAGAATCTCGGGCCCGGGCCCACGGCATTGCCAGAAGAAGTAAGAACCGTCAGATTTAGAAGGACACGTGGTGCCAGATTAAGCCTTCTCGGCATATCGCTCATCGTGATTTCAATTAGCAAAGGTTAGCCCTTTCATATTCGCGAGCGCCGAAAGCATATGGTCACAACCCATGGTCACCTGGGGGTGATAGAAAGAACTGCGCAAAGGGATGAAGCGCCAGGCTTGGCTGCAGAGGGGATCACTGTGTTCTCCTGGTGCCATTTCAACTTGATCTCAATAATGTTTCTCGCTCGGAGTAAATGAAGGTAAGGGGGGGTGGTTGAAACCTCTCCTCAACCGTTAAGCGCGAAGTATGGAAGGCCTGGCGAATGGTCTGCTCGAGAGGGTCTTGTGTACCCATTTTTCCAGAGAGGCCATGCCGAGTTCTCGACCAGCCAAAGGAGGTCTGCACACGCTAGCTCAACATTTAATAGCCTAGCTACTCTTCCCCTGCAGAGGCCATACGAAGTTAAAGAGATGTTTGACAAAGGACTTCCCCCCAAAAATTGATTGAATAGACGCTACGTCTTGGAGGGCGAGCGCGCCTCTGTTGGGCAAATTCGCCCAAGTATATGTGCTCAGTTTTGGTATTTTGGAAAGTATCGATGGTAGAGCAGAGCTCCCTACTGTAAAGTTTAATAGACATTCTAGTTTGTTGGATATGCATCTGTATATGAGATATCTTGTTTTATGACAGACAGTTTTTCTCACTCCATCTATTTTCGTCTCATGCTAAGAGAGTTCGTGATTGACTGAGTCACGCAAATTATTATCGTTCTGTTATGATAAATGATTTATCGTTGCATTATTGTATTCTCTGGTTTTTTATATTTAAACGCAAGAAGACCTTGCGTTTGGATGCCTTCTTCTATAGTCTGTTAGGAACCCGTCGTTTATAACAGACCTTCGCACTCTTCCCATATAAGTCTTCCGTCTGTTCACCCTTTGCTACAACTCACTGTCTGAAGTTTACATAAGACCTCACTCACCTATGCATGCCTGGCCTAGTTTTGAAGTTGAAATGATATCGTTTTGAGTTGGCTTCCATTCGATCACCCCATTTATAAACAAACCGTGACATAAAACTGATGGGCGTCAGGCTCTGCTCCTGTTAGCAATCCAGGAGTGACTTCCGTCGCCAACAGAACCACTGTTGGGTTCTCACTAGTAAAATCATTAACTTCATATCGCTAAAGTTCTTTGGTTGCAAGATATATATGACGGAACAGGGGACATAGGTGTTGGGTACTGCGAACCTGGGGCCTGGTGCCCAGATAACTGCCTAAGTATTGGCCAAGACAAAGGTTTGATATCTATTTCAATAGTATTCATACTAGTATCCATCAATGGAGAAGGTTTTCATATTTATCTGAATAGTATTCATACTAATATACATTAATGGATTGTTTTTGTTTCAAATGAAACTGATCTCCGAATTTGCAAGATGCTCTTCGGTTCGCAAATTTCATTAAAAGCACAAAATTTTTGATTGCAAGATGTACATATCGCAACAAGAAACATGAATTTGCATTGTGGTCTCAATGAGAAAAACTCCTTATCATCTATTCATCTTGTATTTCTTGCAATGACATGAGCAAACGTTGACTCTCCCTAAACATCAATATCTAAATTAAATTAAATGCAATCAATATTTGGTGTGACTTAAGTAATTATAGCATAAATTGCAGACTACAGAAGTGATCCGGATTTTATGAGCAGAATGAAATGAATACAAATTATTAATAGATTCTTAGCACAAAATAACAGAGATACAGTAAAACTGGTTTTCTATTCAATAATGAAATAAGCTGAAACTGTGAAATGCAGCGGAAACAAGCTTGCTGGAATGGTGGCAGCTTATCTCTGAGAAGAGATATGACGGTTGCGCTCATTCGCAAGAATAACATTAAAATGAGGCTCTAAAGGCCTTTTTACAATAAACAAGAATGCCCAAAACCCTAGACATCCAAAAACCTAACCCTAGGAGATGAAGCGCCAAAATTCATGTGGGCCTCGTTTGGGTAAGTTAGTACATCAACTTCTCGGGGTCGTAACTTTTGCATACGATCTATATTTTAGACGTGTGATAGCCCATTGGAAAGGTATCGTCGAGGGGATTCATTTTGGGGCCTCAATCATGCCTTCAAATATCATTGAGGATCTTGATCCCGAAAAAACTTCATTTAGGACCTCAAAATGGCCCCAGAAGTTAAAACTGCTAAAAATAGTAAATTGCCAAAATTGTCAGAAAACTGTCTTGAGCCAGTTAGAAAAAGTGGGTGGCCACCGATATCCATCTGGATCAATAATTTCTTTGGTTGCAAGATGTATATGACGGAACATGCAACATAGTTGTTTAATACCGCAAACCCAAACATAATTGCCTAAGTTTTTTGTATTTATTCCAATAATACTGATATTAGTATATATGCACATATATTATCAAATAGAAGAAGCTGCAATATATCCAAAAACGAGTTGAATATCAATTTTGGGTTTTGTACTTAATCGGTGCTGCCAACTACATCTATCCCGGTTTTTTGAATAACTTGTCTCTTCCAAATATGGCCTGCTTGCAATGGATGCTTATTCAACATTCCATTCTTTGTCAAGTATTAATTTCCCTCCGTCGCTGAAAAGTTGGGGTTTAAGGTGATTTCCTTCCAATTCTCCTAACCCTTGACATCCGAGACAACTTAGAAATGTGATTCAGGCCGATTTCAAAATGGACGGAGTCGTTTTATGTCACAACAACTATGGCAAGGGAAAAAAATTCAAGTACGTAGTGACTGGTATTCTCCCTGTATTCGATCATCTCTTTGGTTGAAAATCCTGCATGAGGATTTGTATGTTGAACTTATTTTCTTTATTACAGTAGATTGGAAGAAACATTCAACCCAGATGAAAAATGCAAATCTGTTGAGGTACATAACTTCTTCGGGTAGCAAAGGTGTGGAAAGTGCATCAAATGCTGCAGAACACACTAGCACAGGTCTGGCAAGTGTATCAAATGTTGCAGATGGCATCGAAATATATATTTCCTCATAGTGGTGGAGGTATGGTGGCTCACAAAAAGGTCTGGAATGTTCGGAGGTGATGCCAAATATGTGGAATCTGCAACTACATCCAAAGGAAACCGAACAAACTTTGACAAAGAACATGGCTTTCTGTCAAGTCGGTTACCAGACCCACATGTAGCTCATCAAACTTTGAAATATAAACTTTTGTAGTGATAATGTGTCGTTTTATCCACCCATACAGTTTCTGTTACCCGCCTCTTGTTACATTTGAAAATGGAGCAATATTTTGTGTCATTGACGAACATGATAGGCCATTTTGCAAGCCACTGTAAATGCGCCGCCCTCGAGGAAAACAAATTCTTCTGGGATCTGTACAATTCGATACACATGCCAAATCTGTGTTGTTGGAAGAAGCTATATACTTAAACGAAGAACTATTTTGCACGCAACCTCCAAATCCATTACAATTCCCAGCAAGAAAACAAAGAAGTTCAACAAACAAATCTCCAGGCAGCCTTTTCAACCAACCAAAGCATCGAACACAATGAGAACACCAACGAGAACATACTTGTTCTTTTTTTTTCGTCCTCTCTGAGTTTCTCTTGTATAACATAGTTATTTTTACTCAAACCTCATGTCATATAAAACTAGTCTCTCTTCTTTCATCTTCCCCTCAATCTCATCTCTAAGTTGTCTTACATGTCCATGACTAGGAACATTAGAATGAAGCCACCCTAAAGCACAACTCTTTGATGATAGAGAGAAATGGAAATAAGTATTTAAAATCAACGCTGGATGATCTTCCGTAGATTTTGTGTTGATTCGTTTTAATGACAGATGTTCTTGATGTTTTCGCTTATTAATGCCAATCTTTTTAAATATGTACGCTGAATAGTGACTACCAACACGTATTAAAATTCCCATATCCGAGTAGATTCTCAAATCCGACATCTAAGATATGCACAATATTAAAGAGGGACATGACCTCAAGGCCTCTGTGGGTGACACGTTCGTGAACTATGTTGAAGCTTTTAAGAAAACTAAAACTGCACAAGCAAAAAAAAAAGACAAAAAAATATTTTCGCAAATTCAAAATGCAGGCAATTTTTTTTTTCCAGATCCCATTATATTCACCTGCCTATTCATTTTAATGGGAGGTGTACTTGAGCTTTCCAGTTATTAAATCCCATCTTTTCGAACCTGTCTAGCCAATTCTGACTTTTGAAAGCATATTTAATGTGTATTGGGAAGCGGTGAATGTGGCGGGGATGAATCCCTATGTAACAGACGATACTACTATTTTTCTATCTTTTTCTCCACGAGCGTATGTAAATCATACGTAAAGAAAAGTAATTCAAGAATGCTAATTTTTTTGGACATGAGCCCTTGAAATTCAAATAGTCCGCAAGTCCAATTGTCAATTTGTATATCGTGGAACTCTCCATGCTATTTGTAGGACACAGAACAACAAAAGCCGAATTTAGAGCCCGCCACCCCGAGAACCCGAGATCCAAAAAATGCTTACTATTTTTTTTTGTGTTTTTGTCCACCAACATATGTAAAACGTACGTAAACTAAACTATTTTGAGAATGATAAGTTTTTTGGACACGAGGCCCTTAAATTCAAATAGTTCGCAAGTTCGATTGTCAATTTGTATATCGCGGAACTCTTCGATTGTCAATTTTCAGCCGGCTACCCCGAGAACCCGCGATGCAAAAACTGGCTAAGTATGGGATGACGACTCTGTGTATGCTTTATATATCTACTTTATAAAATTACATATCTCTTATGTTTAATTTATGTTGTCCAGGAAACCTATAATTTCATAAATTTCAACCTCTTATGTCTAGGAGCCCTTCTTTTAAAGAAAACTAATTCGGGAATGCTAATGTATACACCGAACACGACCTTGCGGAACTCTCTGTGCTATTTGCAGGGCACGGAACAACAAAAGCCCAATTTTCAGCCCGCCACCTCGAGAACCCGCGATCATTAACTTATGTTGTCTAGGAAACCTATAATTTCATAAATTACATTCTCTTCTGTCCAGGAGCCCTTCTTTTAAAGAAAACTAATTCGGGAAAGCTAATGTATACACCGAACATGACCTGTCATAGTTCGATAGAAACTATCCACGAAGTCGCGTCCATAAAACTGGCTAAGTATGCAACCGAACGGTCGTCGGTCGGAATGACCACAGAAACATGAGAAACTATAGAGTCAAAAACACAGTTTACAAGAGGAAAAAAAAGGGAGAGAACAACTATATCTCCCACACAGCAAAATGCACTCTCACAACTATGAAACCATAGCAACACAGAATCCATGAAAAAAGCATCGACAACTATGAAATATACTTTGAGGCCGACAAACTCTGCTTCAACGCGTAAGAGATGCAATTTACATCGCCTCAAATTTTTTAGTTTGTTATTTTATCTTAATAGTATTCTATGCAAACTCCACTGCAAAAAAATGTAACCATAGATCCAACTGTAGATGCAACATCCCAACATTGCAACCCTAGGCAAACAAGAACAAGCAGCAAATAAGAACCCAAGTGCAGGTGCAGGACCAGGACCCTGCAAACAAGGCCCAACTGCAGGTGCAGGACCGGAACCTTGCAAAGTCGAATCAAGCAATAATAAACAACATACAACGAAGAAAGAAGCAAGCAGAAACCACTCCCCCAGGAACGATGTTGTTCCAATCGCGATTGCAGAAACCGAAACGTGCAAACTGCAACAACACGAGCATGCAAGCAAGAACAACAAGAACATGCAAATAACAAATCAGTGCCATGCAAAAAACAAGCATGGACCAGTGAACCAGCAATGCCGCTGGAGCATATAAATTTTAAAAACAGAAGAAAATGTCTTGTAACAAGACTGTTAAATAACCATTCAACACTACCAATCATGTTAGGTAAACATTTAAGTCTGTCAGAAATGCTCTGTATACATTTAAGAAAGAAATTCAATGTGGCAGGTCTTTGACGTATCCCCAAAAAAATATTATATTTTTAGTGAAAATAGTTCCAACACTAGAGAATGTATTGGAAGGCCAAACTTTCAATATGCCACCATATCAAACATTGCCATAAATTTAACTAGCATAAAATGCTAAACCAAACATTTGAATTAATGCTAGCATTAATCCACCTTCGACGAATGCATAAGAAAATATATGATTCAAAAAGACCATATACGATCAAATACTTTGGATATGCCAACATATATAACATTGGGAATAGCGAAGCCGACAATAAGACCTCCAATCCCTTGTCCAATCATATCATGACAAATATGGTACTTTTTTATTATTATATAAAAATCGATGTTTTTAGTTCCCTGGTTCCAACAATATATAATATGGAAATATTTGTGGTCAAAGGACAGACTAATATGAAGTCAACGCGTTATCGATCGCTATAGTCCCTCTATACCTACGGCAAGGACTAATAAAACATCAACACAACAAACCATAAGAATTAAAATAAAATGAAGTTACACCACTATTAACCTACAACAAAGAACCAAGTTTTAACATTACTATTTTCTTTATAATAAAAAAAATAAAATATCCCCTCAACATATTTAATAAAAAACACAAAACCAATAAAATAATATTAATAAAACCCAAAATAAAAATTTCCAAAACACTTATGTTTATCATACATAACTACTAAAACAACAATAGCATACAACAAAAACACATATCTAAAACTAAACAAACATATTAATCAGGTCACATCCCTATGAAAACTTATATAGAAACATTACATAAAACAACATGTTAATGAATGTCTCAATTAAAAAACAAAAAAATATGACTAAATTATAGATCCATGTACCCCTTAAAATAAAGACTTAACCACCGTACCATCTTATATAATGAAACACATTTAAAACTACAACACCATACCATCTTATAATAAAATGAAACACTTTTAATACTACAATTAATACGTACCATCTTATATAATGAAACACATTTAAAACTACAACACCATACCATCTTATAATAAAATGAAACACATTTAAAACTACAACACCATACCATCTTATAATAAAATGAAACACATTTAATACTACAATTAATACACTTCCCTCAAAATTGACCTATCAAGAAAAAGGTACTTAAAAAGTTCACACAAAAATGAAAGATATGTAAACACTAAATTCAACTTCGAAAACAGTCCAATCAAATATACGTAGAATATCATTTTCTAATACCCCATTGAAGACTCCTATACCTAAACGAGTAAGTTTTAAATGCCATAATATTTAGGTCGATTCCAACTAATCCACATTCACCTTTATTAGGTAATGATTACATTACCATTATATAATGACATCACTAGGAAAAAACAAAATCCAATATTAAACTTAGAGAAGGTCAAATAGAAGGGAAACACATGACAGTAAAAAAAAAAATCAATATAGGGAAAATAACCTCACAATGGTCATCAAATGATGTGAATACAATATCTATGCATACCTATCTTAACATAGAATACAAACATGTGTTTATAGAAACATTAAATCATTGTAATGATTAGTAGTTTCCACATATATATATATATATATATATATATATATATATATATATATA
>ML778512.1:780948-859835 GCA_009831015.1 Picea engelmannii | reverse complement strand
ATATATATATATATAATACAAACATGTGCCATTGAAATAGTTGCCCATATATATAATTTGGACAATCTTATGCATTTTGAAAAGGTAGATTAAAAATAATTAGAAACATAACTTTAATTTTTATTACACACTTTGTGCAATTGTCAACTTGGAGAGGTTAACATAAGAGGGGTGTTAAACCTTTGGTATTAAAGGTTGGGTTACGTGTGCAATAAATTTATTGCCTTGTGATCTCTATGGAAAATGTGCATCATGTTATAAAGTATGTGAAGATAAATAAATTGAATGAAGACATGGAAAATGTGTTTATAGGTTTTTACATTATTATTTTGAGATATAGATATTAGATTGTATCACAACTTCTTTCATTCATAAGAAAATTTTGAGAAAATAGGGTTACAATAAAGATTTTAAGCAATATCAAAAGATATATGATCTCTAAAAATTGACTTTATGGAATTATCCATTTTTCTAAAAAAAAAAACAATGATTTGTTTTGCAACAAAATATCTCATTGCTCATTTCTTCAATTCAATTTGTTATAGTGCCCTTTGAAATAAAATTTTGAGATGTTTCTAAAATGGGGCATAATATAGTTCTTAGCAATATTGAAAGAAATTTGGTCTTTGAAAGTTGGCTTTTTACAAAATAATGTTTTGCTTAGGGAAATAGTGATATATCTTGTGGCAATGATATCTTTTTGATCAAGTGTCATATTGAGTTTATTCTAATGCTACTTGAAATAAAATTTTAAAATATTTTGAAAACGTATAGGTAACAAAAGATTTTGATTAATAAGAAAGATATGACATGTGATAGTTAACCTTATAGGACTACTCATTTTGCTAACCAAAAACTATAAACTACATTGTAGAAATATTTTCTCATTGCTTAAACATCCAATTAAAATGCTTAGAGAACTTAGTGATGCATCTTCAATTCAAATTTCAGCTCATTTGAAAAAGTGAAATATCAAAAATATCAAAAAGTAGCTTTATTACGTTGGGTAATTTTTGTTTTATTTCCATTAATGGAGGAATATTTTTTCCCAATGTTATGTTTTGTACATCATCTTTATTTAACTTGTACATCATCATTTTCATTTAACTTTTATGGAGGCACATTATTTTTTATGGAATCCTCACATTTTGGGTACCTTCCCACACATTCTTCATTTTTGCTCGCTATATTAACTATTGTAAAATACACATGTTTCCTTCATGATGGTTAACTCTAACAAAGAAGAAGAATTAGAGATTCATAAATTTTGTGAGAATATCATTTCTTTGCAAATTATGAATGACAAATTGTGTGATGAAATTATTTCCTTATAGGAAATTAATTCGCAGACTCATGTTGATATTGCTTTGTTGTAGGATTTTGTTGCCTAGTTGTGGAATGTTGATATATGGTTTAAAGAGAATGTTGATTAATTGCAAGAAACTAATATCCAACTACAAGATGAAGTCATTTTTTGCAATATTTTGTTTGTCTACACGTAGAAGCTATGCCACTTCGAAGCGATAAGAAAATTAGGAAAGGACCACCACCACCACATGACCTATCATGAGTGCCACACTACTTATCCTTCCATACTCTTTAATAAGTATCAAGACTAGAAGCATGCTTATGATCTTTTGCATCAACACATAGTAGGTAAGGACAAGTTCATTTAGTATATATGACCTAAATTAGAACTTTGTACAAGAAGTAAGAATTTGACAAGAATTAAAGGTAAATTTGAGGATTGATTTAACAACACAAAAAATGTTTTGTCAATTGGGTTTAGCCCGAGTGGTTTGTGTTGAGGGGTGTTTTCCCCCCACCTAGGTTCAATTCCTACAATTGACATGTTGAGCTCTTAAATGAGCAAGCTATCGAAAAAGCCTCGGTTTTCTACAAAATATGGTTTACCCCGACTATCATCCTCGAAATGAGGGGAAGTGCTCGATGGGTTTCCCCAAGATCTATTCCAAGTAAAAAAAATTGTTTAGAGAGTGATTTCTAGTCTTGTTTTTAGTCTTTGTATAAACTATAATGAACATGTTGACAGTTGGACACTTTGTATTTTTGAGATGAAGAAAAAAATAGACATTTCATATCAAAACCTCATGGATGAATTAAGGGAGGAGGAATAAGTTCTTGACAACTTGTAAAAGTATATTCACTAGAGGTTAAATTAATGCATCTCCTCATGAATTTTAGCTATCCATGGGGTGTCACCTCTTAATTTATAGTAGAATTATAGGGGCATTAGTTCTAGATTACGTTTATATATGGGTTGTAGATGTGGTGGACTTAGTAAACATAGAAATGACATTGTTAATCTTATTGAGCCTAAGATGCTACTAGTGAAAGTAGGCCTTGGATACTTCAAGACTTCAACACTAGATGTAAGTCATCACGGTCCTTCTAATAATCATTTACAAGAACCAAATCCTGCATAATTAGTTAATTCAACCACTAGTGATATACTAGATCTTGAATTTGTCTCTTTCGATGAATCTTCTATTATTTATTCATACGAACTAGAACTTGCACCTTTTGTTTAGTAGGAACCAGATCTTGCCCCTTTTGATTTGTCAATACCAAATTCAATCACCTTCCACAACTTAGCCATATTAACATCCTAATCATAGTGATTAGAGGCATTCCCACTCTCAATCTAGAGATTGTTCACTATAACACCTTGTTTCCCCCAGTCTGTAAAAATAACTATATTGACCAAGAACTATGGCAAACTCAAAGATGTGAATGTTTGATTTGACGAACTTTTTACAAAAGGTCGATGAATGTAAATTATGTTATGAATATGTGTTGCATGGCTGTTGGGAGGGGGATGTGCTAAAAGAGACCACGATGGATAATGAGAGGTGGTGGAAGGGACCTGGAATGGTTGCGTTAACTTCCACCGAGCCAGTACCGTACTGGTTTTTACTTGCTCAAAGACCATAGCAACTCTCTGACCCTGGAATGGATTTCCCGTCAGATTGGTAGGTGGGGATGCTCCTCAAGAGTTAATGAGGGGATGGGGGTGAACCACCCATCCGTAAAAGCTCCCCAACTTGACCACGGATGGGGAAATTCGTGCCACACGCAATCTTGCTGAGAAAAGGAAAGAGAGGAAGTGTGGTAAGGGGTAGAGAAGAGAGCGCGCGTGACAGGGATCGCGGAAGGGAGAACTGGAGAAACTCTGGAAACACAGGGAGTTCTGAATATAGGAGAAGGAGAGTAACCTTCGTCCGGGATTATTTTTCTGTATCAGGAGAAGGAGAGTAACCTTCGTCCTTGACTTCCGTTGAGCTGGAAGAAGGAGACTAAATCTCAAAGCATTGTGGTCTAGCTCGGGGGTGGCCAGTGGTAAATCCGTTTAGAGTCACTGAGCCTACGATTGGGTGGAAATGAGCACCCTTCTCAGCAGTCGTGTCACACCTGGTGTTTCTGATAAGTATTTTATGCCTTGTATTTTGAATTGTATATCATGAATACATGCTCATGTTTATCCGCCCATAATGATTTCTGTGTGGAATGATTGCTCGGTGTTTTAATTGGAAATAATGGATGCATACTTATACTTATATGATCATAATAGGTTTATGTATAAAAGGAACAAGTTCAGAATATGAGTCCGTTCCCTTGAGATTTGTTTTGTCTATTGACTCACGCTATGTCCTGGTTTGATTTCCAGAAGGCACCTCCTCACGGGAAGTTTCCTCACATTCCAGAGCCGGAGTGAGTTCCTTGAAAAGACTACCATTATAGTAAAACCACGAGTTTACTTTACCCCTGTCACAGAGTTCATAGCTCGACGAATTAGGAAGGTTTTTTAGTCAGGTCACCAAGCCTAGGGATGATTACCCAAGAACCCTCTGAAGGATCATGTGATCGGAGTCTGGAAACCTTGTACAAGAATGAGTAGTTCTCTTAGGTTTCGACGTTTCGACACCCAGGAAACCAAAGGGAAAGACCCCTCGTCTTCGCCAGTTGCAAAATCCTGGTATGCGAAACCTCGAATCAGTTTAGTATGAATAGGTTTCGGCATTTCGGCACTCGGGAAACCAAAGGGAAAGACCCCTCGTCTTTACCAGTTGTGAAATCTTGGTATGCGAAACCCCGAATCGGTTTAGCATGAATAGGTTTCGGCGTTTCAGCACCTGGGAAACCAAAGGGCAAGACCTCTCGTCTTCACCAGTCGCAAAATCCCGGTATGCGAAACCCCGAATCGGTTCAACGAGAATAGGTTTCGGTGTTTCGGCACCCGAGAAACCAAAGGGCAAGACCCCTTGTTTTCGCAAGTCGCGAAATCCCGGTACGCGAAACCCCGATGCGCTCTGTGGATGAGCCGGAGGTCACCAGACAGGGTCTTATGGTAGGAAGGAGGAGTCCCGAAAGAATCTGGACCGTCCATTTGTAGGGACGTGTGGCGAAGATCTAAAGCCACCAGGGGTTCTGGAGATCGGGGAAATAGGAGTGAAGACCCCGCCAAAATCCCGAAAGGTAGAATGTCGGCATTTAATCCGGGCCGTTGATCAAGTTGATGATCTGGACCATAGATCCAGATGATACCAGGCTTGCGAGTCCCGGGGATTCGAAAGGGAAAGGAGGAATGCTTGCATCGCGATTCCCGAATCGCGAAACCCTGAAAGCATTTAGAGGAATAACACCAAGTCATAGGACCGGTTGTATGAAAAGCGACCCAAGGGAGGAGCTAAGGATCTGTTAGACCCTTTTGGGTTTCGACATTTCGAAAGATAGAGAGCATGGGAACGCTTGCATCGCAATTCCCCGAATCGCGAAAGTTGGAAGCGCCTTTTTGGTAAGGCCTGTGGTCATAGCCAACGATCACATGGAGGAGGATAAGGGAAGGGATGGTCTGCGCTAGGCCCCATAGAAATTAGGGGATTCTGTCCCTCGAAGAAAAGACGAAAAAAAAATAAAAATCTTAGTTGTCGTAGTGGGTGTGTGACATTCACGGGGGCTTCACCTTGTTGACCAATATCTTATCATGTTCATTCATAAAGGGGGTTTTTAAATTGAGAAAAATAAAGTCAATATATTGTAGGTATTGAGGGGGGGGGGGATGTGGGGTCTCAAGGGGTTTATAGGTATTGGAGGGTATAAAAAGGGGTATCTAGTAAAAGTAGGGTTTTATTTTAATGGAAAGATGTATTGGGGGGGTTCAAAAAAATGATTTTGGGAGATATTTATCAATATCTATTGAAATTAGGGGTATTCTTTAATATCCCACGAATGAAGGTGCTATGTCACAGGTTTACTGAGTGAAGACCCCGTGAGATTGTTGTTCCAATTTCCATACTTATTGGTATGATAGTCACTTTCCCTATACATAAGTGGAGAGACAAATGCAAAAAAAATTGTATCAAATGCCCATTACTAATTGGATTAATGATTGGCCATGGGAGTGTTTGATTGTATATTTGAGGACTTTATATTGACTTGTGTCATCAACTCCAGAATCTTCATTGATATATTTCATTAATTGACCCTTGAATCAACATCCTCCAAGTTTTACAATTTTGATGGCACCCTTTATTTGTTGCTTATTTTTTGCACATGTAGGCTTTATGATGAAGAAGACCATATTGTGTGTTATGGTGTTTGGAGCACTTGTTGAGCCTTTTGACTATCATGAATGCATGGTCAAGCTTTTTGTTTAATTGCTTGGATTATTTTTGTTGATCTTTGCCACTCTTGCCTCACTAGCATCTTCATTATATCACTTTCCACTTTAACATGGTCTTTGTGATCTTCTATGTCAGTTTTGTAGATTGTTCTTTGAAAACAATATGAGATTTTTATTTTGCATTCTAATCATTCATGCATATGCTCTTTGACACTTGGATTTGAGTTTCCTTGTGTTTGCTTCCACAATTTTTTTTTTTTTGTAAGTAAGAGGTTTTATATATAAAGGGCCTTCAAAAAACCAGACCAGAGGTACAAAAACTTGATAACAACCGTACTGTAGTTAATGAACTGCCCCAATAGAGGGGAAACCAGTTCAGCCAGCCGGGTAAGTCTAGCATTTGATAGTCTAACAGTCTTATAGAACAGAACTAAGCTGACTAAGTTGCAACTAAAAGAGGAAACTATTAAAAAAGAAAAGAACCCCAGTGGGGTCATACACTTGGTGAGTAACCTGGCCAGGTGGCGAGAGCGGCCGCATACCAAGGCTCCTCCTCAATGGGTGTCCCTTTGCTTTCCAAATACATGTCAGTGTCCACGTTGCTCTCGTCCCTGTTGGCAACTGGCAAGGCGTCTCCAGGTGGACTGTACACATGCTGGCCTGTAGCTGTCGCCGCTTCCATGTCCTCATGCTTGACCTGCTCCACAACGACCTCTACTGAACGCTGCGTCTGAGCATTTCTATCGTCGCTCTCTGCATGGGGTTCCTCTGCTGAAGCCGCGCCTACTGGGTTGGAGGGGAAAGCATCTTGGAAGGTAGATAAAATCTGAAGGAGGGTCGAGGTATTTCCATCCATAATCTGCAGTCGGAATTAGAGGTCCTCCATTCCCTGACGGAGTTCGAAGACCAGACCATAGAGAATGGTTAAACTTTCTTTCAACTATGAGTCATGGATGGAGTCGGTAGACGCATACTCGTTGTTTCGGGCACTTCGAACAGGAGGTGGCACCCCCACGGGAGGCCTTGAGGAGCCAGCTACCGGTGCAAGGGAAGGATCGATGGTTCTGGAGTTTTGTGGGATGGCAAGGTAATGTGAAGAAACGCCCGACGAGCTGTCAATAATGGCTAAGCATTCAAACCGGGAGGCAGGTGAGGTGGAGGAGGCGAGAGGTGCTAGCTCGGACTGTAGAGGCGATGAGGAGATCGTGGAGGGAGAACCAGGGGGAGAAACATAGGCGCGGGGCCGATGAGGATTCCATGGAGAGCCTCTTCGCGACTGTCCTCTTTGACGCGACATAATTTCCTTTGTTTGAGGGCAGAAAATGACTAAGTGCTCCAGGCAAATGCAGAGAGCTTGGAGAAGGCCAGGGGTTGTGAGCACCATGAAAGTCCAGTCTAAACCAGGCCAGGGCAGTGGAGGGATGTGGGAGTCAGTCCAAGAGCGAGGAAGAGAAGCAAATGTCGACGGAAAAGCCATAGAGAAGTTCGTAATGGGGGTCGGGCACACCAGAATTAATGGTGCTACAACGACGTGAAGTCGAGTTAATGCAGGTTCGAGGCGGCGGTCGTTGGCACGAGCTCATCACATGGCTCTCTGCCTTTTTGGCTTACCCGCACTCCCTCTTTGCGCCATTTGGATTGCACTAACACCCCATCCGGGGGTTTGCTTCCACAATTTTGACAAGATTGGTGTGAAGTTATTTTTTGGAGACCATAGTTTTGAAGTAAGACTCTTTGCTTCCATTGCTAATTCCAAAAGGTTCAAGTGATGTTTTTTGTGGACTATAATTTTGGAGATTGAACATTGATGCTTGTTTCTACACCTTTTCATGGTCAAGATGTTGTTAGCATTAGTTACTATTTTATTTCCTTCTTAATTAAACATTAAGAGGGTATTACTTATTTAAACATTAAGAGGGTATTATTGTAATGTTCATTTTTTCATTCTGTTTACCACATCTTACCCATATGCATATTAAGAAAGGATATTGGGATGTAATATTCACTTGGTTAAATATTGTTTACACCAAATTTCTTTATTTGCATCCTCATGTTAGTTTGAAGTGGGGTATTAGAGATATGTTGGCTAAGTTTGACTTGTGACTCTAATGACCCTTGAATATCATTCATTGTACATCTCTATTTTTCAACTCTGGACCACATTGGTGTTAGTTGGTGCCACCTACAGGTACCATACCTTGGGTTAGATTTTACATTGTAAGTGACTTTGACACCTATTTATAAAATGACCTAAAATTCATTTGTACTTGTCTCACTTGGTAACTATATCATTTGTGAAATTATCTTAAGGCATACTTATTATGCCCAAACAGTGTATTATGTTAATTTTGTATGTGGAGTGATTATTAATGTTTGGTTTTAATATGTTTCTCAGATTAATCAATGATGCCCTACCAATTTTAACAACCCAAAAGCTTGTCATGTAGACATTTTTTTATTATAGCGAGTTTCATTCTTGTGTAAACTTCTACCCAAAAAAAACATTGATTTGCAAGAACATAATTATTCCCCATTAAAAGCCCCCCAAAAAATCATAAATATAAAAATAATAATGCAAACATAAACACCCACAACAAATAAGACATAACCCAACTAACCATAAGAATTAAGAAAAACATGAAGTTACACCACCATTAAACTACAAAAAAAACCAAGTTATAACTTTACTATTTTATTTATAATAAAACAGAAAACATTAAAAAAATAAAATATCATCTCAACATATAAATAACAAAAACACAAGTCATGAAAAATAACAATGATAAAACCCAAAGCAAAAATTTCCAAAACACATATATTTTTCACACATAAATGATTGTAACAACAATTAACTAGCATACAAATATCTAAAAACAAACAAGCATATTAATCATATCACAATCCCATGAAATCTACATGGAAACATGCATACACACAACAACAATGCAATGAATGTTTCAATCAAAGAAAATAAAAAATTATGAATATAAATTATAGACCCATGTACCCCTTTCAACAATAACCTTCCCTTAAAATAAAGACTTAACCACCACATCATCCTAGTTATGAAACACATTTAAAACTACTATTAGTACGCATACTTCAAAATTGGCCCATCAAGCAAATGGTACTACAAGGGTTCGCACCAAAATGAAATATATGTAGACACTAAATTCAACCTTGGAAGCAAGCCAATAAAATACGCACACCATTTTCTTATACTCGTTGAAGACTTCTCTACTAGAACAAGTAAAATTTTTTATTAAGAGTTCACACCAAGATGATTTATATTTAGATACTAAATTCAACCTTGGAAGGAAGCCAATAAAATACACATAAAAAACCATTTTCTTATACTCATTGAAGACTTCTCTACTAGAACAAGTCAAAGTTTTTACTAAAAGGGTTCATACCAAGATGTTTTACTAAAAGGGTTCACACCAAGATGAAAGATACGTAGACACTAAATTCAACCTTGGAAAAAAGCCAATAAAATACACATAAAATATCATTTTCTTGGAAAAAAAAACCAATAAGATACACCAAGATGAAAGATACGTAGACACTAAATTCAACCTTGGAAAAAAGGCAATAAAATACACATAAAATATCATTTTCTTGGAAAAAAAACAAATAAAATACACATATAAGACCATTTTCTTATACGCATTGAAGACTTCTCTACTATAACAAGTCAAAGTTTTAAACACCATAGGATTTACGTCACCAAACCATAAATAATATTTCACCCCACATTCACCTTTATTAGACATGATTACATTACTTTTAAATCATGCCAAGGAAAAAAAAAAAATCCAAGATAACTTTTTCTTTTTCTTTTTTTTCACAGAAAATTACGCTTTATATTTATATTAGAAATATAAACTATTCTTATACAAAATAATTAGCAGTAACAAGTTCCATAATAACCGGACGTTACCATCCCTACAGTTGCAACATAACAATACTACAGAACAAGGCAGATACAAGGTAAACTGCCAAAAAACATTGTATCCATTATCCTCAAAGGACAGAAAAAACAAAAAAGATGCACCAGTCATATCCTCGCCAAAAGTCAGATGGAGGACCACTATCTACCCACAGAAACAAAATATAATACCAGGAGCAGACCAACTAGTAAAGGTCTAAAAACTGATGTGGACCCTCATGTTCCTCTTCACACATAAAATAGACAATCTTCCCTGGAGCTTGTAGGAGCGCTTGTTTTGAAAGGTTGTCCGCAACTTTGTTTTCATCCCTGTATACATGAGCAAATGATAATTTCTAAAAATGCTTTGTAATCTCACTGAGGCGGTCCTTCCAACATTCCAAAGAAACCACCTGTAGATGTCCCTTACACTTCAACCATTCAATGATGATTTTTGAGTCTCCCTGAACATGAATCTCCATAATTGTGAGGTGAGAAGCCAGTGTGAGAAGAGCCCAAGCTCCCAAGAGCTTCGCTTTTGTATTTGTTCCAGGCCTGCAGTTGAAGAACCACTTGTAACTTCTATGCTCACTGATCCTAATAATCCCTCCAGCTCCACAATTATGGCCCGAAGAGTGTGCAGCCCCATCAAACCATCCCACAACGCCTCCCCCAGCATTAGAATCAGGAATGTTGCTACAACATGCAACTTTCATGATTATTTTACAATTCCCCCATGGCGCATATCGATAGAAAGGCCACCTTCTGCAAATTGGGAATGGAATCTTCAAATATCGCCAAATTCCTCTCCTTCCAGATAAACCAACAAATGACAGCGGACAAGCAAGGGTAGGATAAGTTTTGTTCTTTCCAGGATTTAAAACACTCTGCAATTGAATTGCTAGTCCACCTACCGAAATGATTTAATGATGATGTTACCTTTTTCCACACTGCCAGGGCGAAATAACACTCCACAAACAAATGGTATGTTGACTCCTTTCTCTTTTTACATAATTGGCAATAACTCGGTCCATAAAAAACCCTGCGTTGTAGCATATCCCAGTTGAGAATCTTATTCTCAACCATTAACCATGTAAAAAGCTTAATTTTTAAAGGACAAACCCAAGACCACATCGATTTCCTCCAGCCTCCAATCACAAAGCTCAATTTCTTTTTTTCCATGGCCTCATAAGCGTTCTTAATAGATAATTGTCCTGACGCATCTCCCCCCATCCATATAAGCTCATCCGGTTTCTCCAATAATTGGACACCATTGTTAATGAGAGCGCGTCGAAAATATTTCCATTCCAAGGCAAGACACCCTTCTAAATCCAGATCGGTGCTAGAATGCCAATTTGTACCAATCATCCCCACTCGGGGTTCACATTGAGCCTGATATAAATAATATATGCCTTTCCTGTTAAGTTCTAAGATCAACTCTTCAGACAAAACAACCCCTTCCCCCATTCCCAGTATGTGATCTTTGCCCAACAAAATATTATGACCAGTTCCCGGCCTCCAAGCTAACTAGTGAAGGAGTATGTTGTTTCTAGGTCTGAGACCCTTTAACATTTGCTACAATTACCGTGCGCAACCATCTAGCAACGAAAACATAAGGGATGTATTTATCCTTTAATACTTGATGCCATAAGCCCTCTTGCAACAATGCTCTCCAAAGCATATTCGCCGCCATAGCTTTGCCAAAACTACCCAGATTTCTCAAACCCCAGCCTCCATGCTGTTTAGGACGTGCAATAAGTTGCCAAGCACACATGTGTATCTTCTTCTTCTTATTACTCCCAGGCCAAAGGAAATTAAAAATTACCTGTCGAATTCTATGAAGGATTAGAGCAGGCAGGTTTGCAAGAGCTAGCCAATAGACTGGTTGGCTTTCTAAAACAACCTTGATTAATATAAAGCATCCCCCAATGGATAGCCAACTATTGCACCAATGACTAATCCGAGATTCGTGCTTGGCAATAAGCCATTGCCAGTCCTCATTTTTGTATCTATCGATCTTCAAATAATATCCAAGATACCTGAAACCAGTAGAAAGATCAACAAAATTATAATGAAAATTAGCCTTTAATATCTCCAGGTCTTGTTGATGCACATCGTGCTGCAGGAAATAAGTTTTCTTATAATTGATCTTAAGTCCAGAAGCACTACAAAATATTCCCAAAGATCTTTTTATTTCCTGCCACTCAACAATAGATTCTTTTGTCATAACAAGGATATCATTGACAAATAGTATATGGAGGATCTTAGTTAGCCTTGATACTTTAATGCCCGTCAGTAAGCCTTCGGCCTCTTGGCTTCTTTTTAAGGCCAGACTCAAACCTTCCATAATTAAAATGAAAATCAAGAGCGAAAATGGACACCCTTGCCGCAATCCTCTTCCACTATTGAAAAATCCTAAGGGCTCACCATTAATTAAAATGGCATAGGTTGCTGATGTGATACATCCCAAAATCCACTTGGTCGTTGGTAGACCAAAGCCACATTGTAGCAAGACTAGCCTAAGAAAATCCCAGCTGACGTAATCATAGGATTTTTTCAAATCTATCTTTAGGATTAAGCTTGTAGCTTTTTTTCCTTGATACTGTGCAAACATTCTTGCGCCGTCCCGATGGAATCGATAATTTGTCTTCCTTTTAAGAAGCCAAATTGTTCCTCTGATAAGGCACGAGACAAAATTAGTCTGATGCGCCTAGCAACAATTTTTGAGAAGATCTTATAGCAAAGATTGCATAGAGATATTGGTCGAAACTCCTCAAAGGTAGCAGGACCATTAACGTTCAGAATAAGAGCAATAAAAGTTGAGTTAAGAGCTCTGTTTACCTCTCCAGTAAGGCGTGATTCCTCAACTGCATCCAACAAGTATTTTGCAACCAAATCATAAAAATGCAAATAGAATTCCACAGTCCACCCATCCAGGCCAGGAATTTTGTCTTTGGTGAAGCCCTTTAATACCTCTAATACATCCTCCTTTGTAATAGATTTCTCTATTTGAATAACTTCCTCCTCATTTACCAACCTTGGATAAAAACCGACCAATGCTACCTGATCCACGATCATATTAATTCTCGATTCTTGATAGAAGGTACTGAAATATATCTGTGCTTAAATCTTTATATCATCCTGTCCATAGTGTGCCTGTTCTGACTCATCTTTGATCTCCCATAGATTTTTTTTATTCCGCCTGTAGCTGGCGAAATGATGAAAATATTTAGTATTCTTGTCCCCGCTTTTAATCCATGTTGCCCTGCTCTTTAGTCGCCATTGCTCCTACTCATCCAGAAGAAACTTGTTCCTTTCACTTTCAAGATCTTTCAATCGTGTTCAAAGTTCATTATTTTGATCAGTTTCCAAGTATTTCTCAGAAAGGAGAGCAATCTCAGCTTCTAAATTTTCAAAGTGTAAAAGTTCCTTTTTTTTTCCTATCGGCCAACCAAATCTTAACCTGTGCTTTTAACAAAGAAAGCTTCCTAGTCAATCTTCTTTGTGCTCCAGCCTCCTCTGCTTCCTGTTGAGTACCCCAAACAACCCGAACTAAGTCACATAAAGACTCCTCTTGCAAACATGCTGGGTTGAATTTAAAAGGATATGCTACAAGCTTATAACCATAATCTAATTGTAGAACAACAGGCACATGATCCGAAACAAATGGGAGCTCCACCCATGATCTGTACCTAGCAACATCACTTAATAGAGATTTTGATACAAAGGCCCTGTCTAATCTCTTTTGTATCTCCTCCACCCCTCTCCTACCATTTTTCCATGTAGGCATTAACACTGCAGGCTTCAATATATCCACCAACCGATTAGAAGTGAAAATATTTTTGAAATAATCCACCAATGGATCGGGTAAGGCCACCTCGCCCCACACTTCATCTATGCTAATAACAAATTTCAAATCCCCCGCAAGGAAGAGATTGTTCTACGCTAGAAATCCTTTAGCTTCCACTTGTTCCCAAAATTGTCTTCGCCTAGAGCACAACCCGTAAGCATTTAAAAAACTAATCCTTCTTTTATCCGGGATGTGGATACCTGTCAATAAAATTCCACCAACACTTAGAAAAGGTTGTAACTCAAAAATGTTAGGAGTCCATTCCACCAAAAGTCCCCCCAACTTCCCAATAGAACTAACAACACTGATCATCCAACTTGGGACTAATGTCTCTTGGAAAAAAATAATATATGGTTTTGTATTAGAAAGAAGTCAGCGAATGGTTGGCAATTTTAGGGTGCCACCAACCCCTCTTCTGTTCAGGGAGAGGAGGATCATGATTTGGCCCTTGCGAGGGATTTCATGCCTCCAAGCGCCCCCAAATCATGAGTGAAAACCGGTAACTGTTCACCAATAGCAGATGTTGACCCTAACCTATTGCATGCACTACGAGTTTTAATATGAGAGACCTCCATGCCTAGGCCCCGAGACCAAGCCAGTGCCTTCCCTTTGCTTTCTCCCTCAACTGACACATTATCACCCAGAACGCGGTCTGAATTCCCCTGGTATGCTTACATTCCCCAATAGGTTTGAAGAGGTGAAATCCAAGATCGAACTTGCAAGGTCAAATAAGAGGGACACACATGACATTAAAATAACCCCACAATTGGCATCAAATGATGTACATTATCCATGCATATATATCTTAACATAACATAGAAACATGTATCATTTAACAATGTCTATAATAGCTAATCAAAGAAACACAAAATGTCACACACCAACACCATGTGTTCTCAATAAATATGTGAACATGCAACTAAGAATGACAACTTTATTAGGAATCTAATTAAAAAATACAAAATGGATCTATTATATGGAAAGCATTGGTTTGAGTATTCCTTTTAATTGGTATTTTGAAGATTGGAAATGGGTGAGAGTTAGGATTGGTTTGGATACTTGGGTTAGCAATAATAAGGATCACAAGTAATTAGAAATATTGATTGGAACCTCCACATAAATGGTTAATTTTTTATTAATCGAGTAGCATATCCAAAATTATTTATTATTTATAGATGAGAGTTGAAATCTATTGATATACTTGGGTTGGAAGGTAAATAAAATATTGACTATAAAGTTCAAATGCTCATCATTTTTTTTTTGTGGTTGACCCTTAATAACAAGACATATTTTGGGATAATTTACACATAAAAAAAAAAAGGCAAACAAGGTCTTGGATGGTGCATTCCATGTAAATATTTGATGAGTATATAGTTCATTTGTTTATGTTCTATCCTTTCACTCTATAAGTTTGGAAAGAATTGGAGGCTATTATAGGCTTAGGGAAGGTTTGTGGGGAACTCTCAATTGATGAAGATTTGAAATAGTGGTGCAATCATTCTTGATGTTAAAAAGTTTAAATGTTTATGTTCTATCCTTTTACTCTATAAGTTTGGAAAGAATTAGAGGCTATTACAGGCTTAAAGAAGGTTTGTGGGGAACTCTCAATTGATGAAGATTTGAAATAGTGGTGCAATCATTCTTGATGTTAAAAAGTTTAAAGTTCTTTCATTGATTATTGGATGGGGAATATAGTTAGCTCATAATGCTCATATTTTTTAAGATATATTTGTTCTACCCATTCAACGTGATGTTCAGAGTATGTCCATTATTGAACGGTTTGAGCAAACTTCTAAAGAGAAGCCATAGACACATATTACAATGGAACAAATTAACAAAAATGGTTCATGGGATTTTTTTTGATAGGGCTTGCCCAGGGGATCCTCTGCTTTGTGGAGCAAGAGGTGTTATCTACTTCTATGATCATCATTCCATAATGTTTAGAGTTGGTTTGGGTAGGGCCACCAATAATATTGTAGAACTTCTGGCTTTAATGTTGTTGTTAATGTTAGTTGCTAAAATAACTACACATATTCTTCAATTTTTTGTTGACTCCCTAGTTGTTATTAAGGGGATCGACCTTCACTCCAGCTTGCCCAAATATATATATATTGAAATTACCCCTCCCCCACCCCCACCATTTAAGAGGCCAAGCGTAATCTAGAGTACTTTTATCCAGTTATTCAAGAAACATATTTAAGACTAATTTCCTAGTTGTTATTATTGGATAAATGGGATGAACACTTTGACAATTGCACCTTGAAACCCATTTTTTAGGAGATACAACTTGTTTGATCAACCTTTAATACTATTTATTTTCATCATATGTACATAGAAATAAATGAATGTAGATGCTAATGGTCTTTCAAAAATTGGATTGCATTTGGATGCTTAAATTTGGTTCATCAAGGAATAGGTGGATGGTCAATCCATTGAATAATTCCATGATCCCTTTTTAGTCCCTGCCCTTTGAGCTGTAGGGACTATAGTAATCAAGGACTATAGTAATCGAATCTGTTTTTTTGCATTAGTTTGGCACTAAACCCGATAACTTTTCCTTGTTTTAAAGTAAAGTTTTCACAAATCATACAACTTCACTTTAAAATCCATATCATTTAACCTAAAGTTTTGAGTATGAGGGTCTTATTTGGCTTCTTCCCGAGGCACATGCGAACAAGATCTTAGCTTAAAATCCCCTCAATCACACACTTGACATTTGATAATGAGTAATTTTCTTGAAGGTAAGTAATGCTAGAACTAAGTCTAGCATTACCTCCCTCACATTAAATGTGATATAGTTTTTGTGATAGCTAAACCAAAGTTTGTAAACAACGTGAATAACAATTGACACATACTCCCTCCAAACTGAATAACGATTGACATATACTCCCTCCAGTTGTTTTGCTTCATGCATAGTTATGCAAGTTGTCTCCATAGCTATCACACCTACCTTCTCTATTTCATAGGTAAGTGAGGTATGGTTTATTCATTGATTCTTGGAACTCTTACCTCTATGATGGATCAATGGCTAGATCCACTTGCTACTGTAACTACTGAATATCCATAACTATCACACCTACCTTCTCTATTTCATAGGCAAGTGAGGTATGGTTTATTCATTGATTCTTGGAACTCTTATCTCTGTGATGGATCAATGGATAGATCCACTTTCTGTTGTAATTATCTAGATGGATATTGGTGGCCACCCACCTTTTCCAACTGGCTCAAAACAATTTTCTGACAATTTTGGCAATTTACTATTTTTAGCAGTTTTAACTTTCAGGCCATTTTGAGGGCCTAAATGAAGGTTTTTCAAGATCGAGCTTCTCAATGATATTATAAGGCATTATTGATCCCCCAAAATGAATCTCCTCGACGATACCTTTCCAACGGGCTAACACACGCCTAAAACGGAGATCGTATGCAAAAGTTACGACCCTGGGAAGTTGATGTAGTAACTTACCCAAATGGGGCCCACATGACTTTTGGCACATCATCTCCTAGGTTTATGTTTTTGGATGTCTAGGGTTTTTGGAATTCTTGTTTATTGTAAAAAAGGCCTTCAGAGCCTCATTGTGATCTTCTTCTTGCGAATGCGCGCAATCGTCACATCTCTTCTCATAGATAAGCTGCCACCATTCCAACAAGTTTGTTTCCGTTGCATTTTACAGTTTCAACTTATTTTGTTATTGAATAGAAAACCAGTTTTAATGTATCTCTGTTATTTTGTGTTAAGAACCTGTTAATAATCTGTATCAAATGCCAAAGTGAAAGCCTCTGAATCAGATGCAGATTCTGACTTCGAGCTAGAACCAGAAAGGGGAAGATGGATCATTGACACGAAATCCAGTGCCACTGTTGCTACCACCAAGTTCCGACTTGGTGAACCAGACAAGACAGAAGAAGGAGAGTGACTCTTCCATTCAAAGATATGGGTAAAAGGCACCCCACTTCACTTCATCGTTGATAGTGGTAGCCATAAGAACCTCATCTCAACAGAGGTCGTCAAGCAGTTGGCCCTGCCAACAACGTCGCACCCACAACCCTACACCATTGGATGGCTCCGCCAAGGAAGTGATCTCTGCGTCAACCAACAGTGTCGACTGTCATACAACATCAAGCCCTTCAAAGACGAGGTATTGTGTGATGTTTCTCCTCTATAAGTTTGTGATGTTATTTTGGGCCAATCTTATTTATGGAAACGTCATGATGTATATGAGTCTAGGCCTCATAGTGTTATTATCACTTTGAACAGGAAATTGTACAGGATACTCGAGGTAGTCCCACCTAGTGCTATTTCCTTGATATATGCTAAGAAATGAAGGAAGGTCATCTCTCAGACGGGGAAGTTTGTCTTCTTCGTGATTCTCTCTCAGAATAAGAAAAAGATCACAACCACATCCAGGGTATCTGCGACCGACCTCTCCACACAATATAAGCAAGTAGATAAGGTTGTGGAACAATACTCATATATATTCTCCTCACCTACAGGGGTACCTCTGCATTTCCAGGTCAAGCACCCCATTGATCTGACCCCCAGCGCACCACTACCCAATGGGCCAATCTATCGCCGCTCTTTGTTAGAGAATGAGGAGATCAAGCGACAGATCCAAGAATTGCTCCATAAGGGGCACATCTGTCCCAACTCATCACCTTGCGGGAGCCCAATCGTGCTGGAATAGAAGAAAGACAGAATCTGGTGACTCTGTGTTGATTCCCTGGCTCTGAATAATATCACAGTAAGAAACCGATACCCGATTCCCCGAATCGATGACCTCCTTGATCAACTCATGGGGGGCAAATACTTCAGTAAGATTGAACTGAAGTCTAGCTACCTCTAGGTCCCAATAGAACAAACAGATGTATGGAAGACTACCTTCAAGTCAAAGGAAGGAATTTTTGAATGGTTGGTCATGCCCTTTGGTTTGACAAATTCTCCAGCCACTTTCATGAGGATGATGGATGATATCCTGCAACCATTCACCAATACTTTTGTAGTGGTGTATCTGGATGACATTATAATGTACAACAAGACTTGGGATGAACACTTGTAGCATATTCAACAGGTTTTGCACACCCTGCGGAAGCACAAGCTATACGCCAACTTGAAAAAATGCTCCTTCGGCATGGACAGGGTCCATTACCTGGGCTACATCATTGATCAACATGGCGTACATGTGAATCCAGCCAAGATCCAAGTCATCTGTGACTAGCCAGCCTCAACAACACTCACTGAGCTTCAGAGCTTCTTGGGCCTTGCCAATTTCTACCGCAAGTTCATGTTTGGATTCTCCCATATTGCATGGGCCCTCAGCAAAATAAACAGGGGTGGTGGTAAGGCAAAATTTGCATGGGGCCGGTCTCAACAACAAGCGTTCGATGATTTGAAGCAGCGCTTGTGCTCAAACCCAGTACTTTCACTACCAAACCTACAACATCCCTTTGAGATAGAGACATATGCTTCAGACTATGTTGTGGGCACCGTTGTCACTCAGCACGGCCACCATGTGGCCTATCATAGTGAGACATTGTCAGATACTGTCTGTAAGTACCCTACTTACGAAAAAGAAATGTACTCCATTGTGAAATATTGCCGCTAGTGGAGACATTACATTCTTGGAAAAGAGACAGTCATTCAAACTGATCATAAGCCATTGCAGTTCATGCAGACACAGGGAAAATTGCAGAATGACCGCCATCAAAAGTGGTCCACATACTTGCAGCAATTCCACCTCAACATCAAGTATAAAACATGAAGCACCAATCGCGTCCCTGATTGCCTCAGCAGACCACCAGTGATGGCACTCACCACGGTGCTAGACTCTTGCGACCATGAGACATCTGGATGGCCCCAACTCTATGAGACAGACCCTGACTTCGCCACCACCTACCAAATGTTGGGTGCAAACACAATTGTCGATAATTTCCATCTTCAATATGGGTTGTTATGTCGTCTGGGCCATATATGTGTTCCATGAAGTGAGAGAGTGAAGCTGATCTGGGAAGCCCACTACAGTTGGTTGGAAGGATACTTCGACGTCGAAAAGACAGTGGCAATGCCACAAAAACATTTCTACTGGCAGAAACTTCGACAGGAGGTCATCAAGTATATCAGGTCCTGCACTACCTACGCTATTGCAAAACCGACCACTAAAAAACAGGGCCTATACACCCCTCTTCCTACTCCTGACATGCCATGGGAATCCATCTCAATGGACTACATGTCGGGCCTCCCGTCCACCAAGTGGGGAAATGACTGTGTTTTTGTGGTTGTTCATCACTTTTCTAAGATGGCGATTCTAGTTGCCTGCAAGAAGAGAATCACAACAGAGGCCACTGCCAAGCTATTCTTTGAATGAGTCTGGGTACATTTTGGAATCCCAAAAACCATTGTCTCAGATCGGGATAGTTGATTTTTCAACACATTATGGTCGAGCTTCTGGTTACTACTGGACACCGAGCTCACCAAATCACGACCTTCCACCCCCAGATAGATGGCCAAACTGAGGTTGTAAATCGAATTATTATGAATATCCTTCGCATGTATAATTAAAATCACCCTCGCACATGGGATGAGAGCCTCCCCTATGTACAACATAGCTACAATCGAGCCCTGCATAGATCAACTGGCCACAACCCCTTTCAAGTGGGGTTGGGATTCCAACCATTGGGTCCCATAGATGTTTCACTTCCCCTTGCGGTCACCTCGACCGAGTCATCTCCTGCTCCAACTGAAGCTGACAAAGCCACCCAGTTCATTGAGCGGATCCATCACATCTGCCAATAGGTTCAGGATATCCTACAGAAGTCCAATGACAAGTACAAACAACACCATGATCAACATCGGGTGCCACAAAAGTTTTAGGTGGGCGACAAAGTTTGGTTGAAATTGTAGAAAGAAAACTTTACAAGACCCCATCGGAAGCTTCGCCCACTCCGTTATGGGCCGTACACTATCACCAAGGCCATGGGGGATAATTCTTTTGAGCTCAACATTCCTCCTTTCCTTGGTCTGGACCCAATGTTCAACGTGGATCTCCTTCGCCCTTATTTCCCACCATTACTGGACACCTCAGAAGTAGAAGAACAACTGAAACCAACAGAGCTCAACCCTGATTGCATACAAAAAACATCCAATGATCATATTGTGGACACACAGATCAAGGGCACTCGACAACAAATGATCCAAATTTATCGAGTCGTCAAAGCAGGGCAGCTCCGACACCAAGGCAAGTGGATCACCCGGGGCCAAATTCAACAGAAATTTCCTCATATGATGGGGGACCTCAATGCAATGGATTCCATTGCTTCCTAAGGAGGGAGGATTGATCTAGATGGATATCTATGGCCACCCACCTTTTTCAACTGGCTCAAAATAGTTTTCTGACAATTTTGGCAATTTACTATTTTTAGCAGTTTTAACTTTCGAGGTCATTTTGAGGGCCTAAATGAAGGTTTTTCAGGATCAATCTTATTAATTATAGATGAAGGCATGATTGAGCCCTGAAAATGAATCTCCTCGACAATACCTTTCCAACGGGTTCTCACACGCCTAAAACGAAGATCGTATGTAAAAGTTACGACGTCGGGAAGTTGATGTACTAACTTACCCAAACGGGGCCCACATGACTTTTGGCGCTTCATCTCCTAGGGTTAGTTTTTTAGCATTCTTGTTTATTGTAAAAAAGGCCTCCAAAATCTCATTTTAATCTTCTTCTTGCGAATGCGCGCAACCATCACATCTCTTCTCATAGATAAGTCGCCACCATTCCAACAAGCTTGTTTCCGCTGCATTTTACAGTTTCAACTTATTTCGTTATTGAATAGAAACTAGTTTTACTGTATCTCTGTTATTTTGTGTTAAGCACCTATTAATAATCTGTATTCATTTCATTTTTCTCATAAAATCTGGATCGGTGATATCAGAGAGGTCTTCTCCTTGTCATCGTAATGCATGTCGCCAACGAGGTCGGAGTACAAAGAGTTGGGTCTCGAGCTTGTTTCTCTTGAGGACAAAAGCTCTTGCATGCCCAAGCGACTTCTCATGGTAGGAGAAAAGAAATATGACAGGACATGAAATCCTTTCAAACTGTTGATTGAGGAAGCCCTCACGCAACAGAGGAACGAGATGATGGATAGTTTCGCGCAAATCCTTCGGTGGCTACCAACAAGCTACACATCTTCTTCGAACAGAGGCGCCACCCCCTTCAAGGTAAAAATTAAATTTGATATTCCTATATTTGAAGGTCAGATAGACGCAGATGTTGTATACAAGTGGTTGAATCTACTAGAAGGGTATTTTTCTGTCCATAACTTTTTGAATAGAGAAAAGATTACTTTTGCGCTCCTCAAAGTCATTCCCCATGTCAAAGATTGGTGGGAAAATTTCTGTGAGCAAAAGGAAATAGAGGAAACCTCATTATTTTCAGTCATAGCCACCTGGGAATCCTTCAGGGATTTTATTAAGGAATAATACTATCCCGTCGGAAGTTATGGCGACCTGTATACCAAATGGACCACACTGCGGCAAGAAAGAGACCAAGTAGTGCCAGATTTCAAAAAGATCTTCCATACCTTGCGCACCAAGCTGGGTATCAAATATTCAGAGCGACATCTGGTGCTCAAGTATCATGGTGCTCTACATAGATACATCCAGGCTGAAATGGAATTCCTGGACATCTCATCCTTGGGTGCGGCCTACCGATATGCTGTCAAAATCGAGCAGAAGCTCAAACAAAAGACATGACAATTTGGGCCTGGGAATCCCTCACAACATAATCTCGGAAAGGGTGGACCCAACCCATAGAACACAGGACAGAGAAAATATGGACAGTATTAGGACAACTAGTCCAAGCTGCAAGCAAAGAAGGACACCAGAAAGACAAAGAAAGATACCGTGAAGTGGTGCGACTTCCATAAGAACCCTTGGCATAACATTGTTGGCTACCGCTCAAAGCAGTCGCTGGTGGCCAAAGTGAAATCCTTTGAATCAGATGCGGATTCTGACTCCGAGCCAGAACCAAAAAGGGGAAGACAGATCATTGACACGAAACCCAGTGCCACTGTTTCTACCACCAAGCTCCAGCCTGGTGAACCAGATGAGCGAGAAGAAGGAGAGTGCCTCTTCCATTCATAGATGTGGGTAAAAGGCACCCTACTGCACTTCATCGTTGATAGCGGTAGCCAGAAGAACCTCATCTCAGTAGAGGTCTTCAAGTAGTTGGCCCTGCCAACAATGCCGCACCCACAACCCTACACCATTGGATGGCTCTGCCAAGGAAGCGATCTCTGCGTCAACCAACAGTGTCGATTGTCGTACGTCATCAAGCCCTTCAAAGACGAGGTATTGTGTGATGTTGCTCCTCTCTAAGTTTGTGATGTTCTTTTGGTCCAACCTTATTTATGGAAATGTCATGCTGTATATGAGTCTATGCCTCGTAGTGTTATTATTACTTTGAACAGGAAATTGTACAGGATACTCGAGCCAGTCCCACCTAGTGCTATTTCCTTGATCTTTGCTAAGAAATGCAGGAAGGTCATCTCTCAAACGGGGAAGTTTGTCTTCTTCGTGATTCACTCTCAGAATAAGCAAAAGATCACAACCACATCTAGGGTATCTGTGACTGACCTCTCCATACGGTAGAAGCAAGTAGATAAGGTCGTGGAAGAATACTCGAATATCTTTTCCTCACCTACAGGGGTACCTCTGCACTGCCAGGTCAAGCACCCCATCGATCTGACCCCCGAAACACCGCTTCCCAATGGAACAGTCTATCGCCACTCTTTGTTAGAGAATGAGGAGATCAAGCGACAGATCCAAGAACTGCTCCACAAGGGGCACATTCGTCCCAACTCATCACCTTGTGGGAGCCCAATCATGTTGGTACAGAAGAAAGACGGAACCTGGCGACACTGTATTGATTACCGGGCTCTGAATAAGATCACAGTCAGAAACCGATACTCGATTCCCTGAATCAACGACCTCATTGATCAACCCACGGGGGCCAAATACTTCAGTAAGATTGATATGAAGTTTGGCTACCACCAGGTCCCGATAGAACAGACAGATGTATGGAAGACTGCCTTCAGGTCAAAGGAAGGCCTTTTTGAATGGTTGGTTATGCCCTTTGGTTTGACAAATTCTCCAACCACTTTCATGAGGATGATGGACGATATCCTGCGACCATTCAACAATACTTTTGTAGTGGTGTATCTAGATGAAATTCTAATTTACAACAAGACTTGGGCCAAACACTTGCAGCATATTCAGCAGGTTCTGCACACCCTGCGGTAGCACAAGCTATACACCAACTTGGAAAAATGCTCCTTCATCATGGACAAGGTCCATTACCTAGGATACATCATTGATCAACATGGAATACATGTGGATCCAACCAAGATCCAAGTCATCCGTGACTTGCCAGCCCCAACAACACTCACTGAGCTTCGAAGCTTCTTGGGCCTTGCCAATTTCTACCGCAGTTTCATGTTGGGATTCTCCCATATTGCATGGGCCCTCAGCCAAATAAACAGGGGTGGTGGTAAGGCGAAATTTGCGTGGGGCCGGTCCCAACAACAAGCGTTTGATGATTTGAAGAAGCGCTTGTGCTCAACCCCAGTAATTTCACTACCATACCTGCAACATCCCTTTGAGATTGAGACAGATACTTCAGACTATGTTGTGGGCACCATTCTCACTCAGCACGACCACTCTGTGGCCTATCATAGTTAGATACTGTCAGATATTGTCTGTAAGTACCCTACTTATGACAAAGAAATGTACTCCATTGTGCAAGCTTGCCGCTAGTGGAGACATTACATTCTTGGGAAGGAGACAATCATCCACACTAATCATAAGCCACTGCAGTTCATGCAGATACAGGGAAAATTGCAGAATGACCGCCATCAAAAGTGGTCCACATACTTGCAGCAATTCCACCTCAACATCAAGTATAAAACATGAAGCACCAATCGCGTCGCTGATTGCCTCAACAAACCGCTAGTCACGACACTCACCACAGTGCTAGACTCTTGCGGCCATGAGACATCTGGATGGCCCAAACTCCATGAGACAGACCCTGACTTCGCCACCACCTACCAAATGTTGGGTGAAAACGCAGTTGTCGATAATTTCCATCTTTAGGATGGGTTGTTGTGTCGTCTGGGCAATATTCATGTTCCATCAAGTGAGCGAGTGAAGCTGATCTAGGAAGCCCACTACAGTCGGGTGGCAGGACACTTCGGCATCGAAAAGACAGTGGTGATGCTATAGAAACATTTCTACTAGCCGAAACTTCGATAGGAGGTCAGCAAGTATATTAGGTCTTGCACTGCCTGTGCTATTGCCAAACCGACCACTAAGAAACAGGGCCTGTACACCCCTCTTCCTACTCCTGATAGGCCATGGGAATCCATCTCAATGGACTACATGTCGGGCCTCCCATCCACCAAGCGAGGAAATGACTGTATTTTTTTGGTTGTTGATCGCTTTTCTAGGATGGCGATTCTAGTTGCCTGCAAGAAGAGCATCACAACAGAGGCCACTGCCAAGTCTTCTTTGAATGAGTCTGGGTACATTTTTGAATCCCACAAACCGTTGTCTCATATCGGGATAGTCGATTTCTCAGCACATTCTGGTTGAGCCTCTGGTCACTGCTGGACACCAAGCTCACCAAATCCACGACCTTCCACCCCCAGACAGATGGCTAAACTGAGGTTGTAAATTGAGTGATTGTGCATATCCTTCGCATGTATAAATCAAAGCACCCTAGTACATCGGATGAGAGCCTCCCCTATATCCATCATAGCTACAACTGAGCCCTGCATAGTTCAACCGGCCACAACCCCTTTTAGGTGGGGTTGGGATTCCAACCATTGGGTCCCATAGATGTTGCACTTCCCCTTGCGGTCACCTCCACTGACTCATCTCCTGCTCCAACTGAAGCTGATAAAGCCAACCAGTTCATTGAGCAGATCCAACACATCCACCAATTGGTTTAGCATGTCCTACATAAGTCGAATGACAAGTACAAATAACGCCATGATCAACATCGGGTGCCACATAAGTTTCAGGTGGGCGACAAAGTTTGGTTGCACTTGCAGAAAGAACGCCTTATAGGACCCCATCAGAAGATTTTCCCACTCCGTTATGGGCCGTACACTATCACCAAGGTCATGGGGGATAATGATTTTGAGCTCAACATTCCTCCTTTCCTTGGCCCACACCCAGTGTTCAACGTGGATCTCCTTCGCCCTTATTTCCCACCATTATTGGACACCTCAAAAGTAGCAGAACAACTGACACCAACAGAGCTCAACCCTGACTGCATACAATAGGCATCCAATGATCAGATTGTGGACACATAGATCAAGGGCACTCGACAATAAAGCATCCAACTTTATCGAGTCGTCAAAGCAGGGCAGTTTCGACACCAAGGCAAGTGGCTCACTCGGGGCCAAATTCAACAGAAATTTACTCATTTGATGGGGGAACTCAATGCAATGGAGACCATTGCTTCCTAAGGAGGGAGGATTGATCCATATGGATATCGGTGGCCACCCACCTTTTCCAACTGGCTCAAAATAGTTTTCTGACAAATTTGGCAATTTACTATTTTTAGCAGTTTTAACTTCCGAGGCCATTTTGAGGGCCTAAATGATTTTTTTTCAGGATCGAGCTTCTAAATGATTGCTAAAGGCATGGTTGAGCCCCCAGAATGAACCTCCTCGATGATACCTTTCCAACGGGATATCACATGCATAAAATGAAGATCGTATGCAAAAGTTATGACCCCGGGAAGTTGATGTACTAACTTACCCAAACGAGGCCCACATGACTTTTGGCACTTCATCTTTTAGGGTTAGGTTTTTGGATGTCTAGGGTTTTTAGTATTCTTGTTTATTGTACTTTCATAGTTAGACACTGTCAGATACTGTCCATAAGTACCCTACTTATGACAAAGAAATGTACTTCATTGTGAAAGCTTGCCGCCAGTGGAGACATTACATTCTTGGGAAGGAGACAGTCATCCACATTGATCATAAGCCACTGCAATTCATGCAGACACAGGGAAAATTGCAGAATGACTGCCATCAAAAGTGGTCCACATACTTGCAGCAATTCCACCTCAACATCAAGTATAAAACATGAAGCACCAATCGCGTCCCTGATTGCCTCGGCAGACCGCCAGTGATGGCACTCACCACGATGCTAGACTCTTGCGCCCATTAGACATCTGAATGGCCCCAACTCTATGAGACAGACCCTGACTTCTCCACCACCTACCAAATGTTGGGTGCAAATGCAGTTGTCGATAATTTCCATCTTCAGGATGGGTTGTTGTGTCGTCTGGGCCATATCTGTTTTCCACCAAGTGAGCGATCGGAGGTGATCTGGGAAGCCCACTACAATCGGGTGGCAGGACACTTTGGCGTCGAAAAGACAGTGGCAATGCTACAAAAAAATTTCTACTGGCCGAAACTTCGATATGAGGTCAACAAGTATATCAGGTCCTGCACTGCCTGTGTTATTGCCAAACCGACCACTAAGAAATAGGGCCTGTACACCCCTCTTCCTACTCTTGAGAGGCCATGTGAATCCATCTCAATGGAATACATGTCGAGCCTCCTATCCACCAAGCAGGGAAATGACTGTGTTTTTGTGGTTTTTGATCACTTTTCTAAGATGGAGATTCTAGTTGCCTGCAAGAAGAACATCACATTAGAGGCCATTGCCAAGCTCTTCTTTGAATGAGTCTGGGTACATTTTGGAATCTCACAAACCATTGTATCATATCAGGATAGTCGATTTCTCATCACATTCTTGTCGAGCCTCTGGTCACTGCTGGACACCAAGCTCACAAAATCCAGGACCTTCTGCCCCTAGACAGATGGACAAACCGAGGTTGTAAATCGAATGATTGTGCATATCCTTTGCATGTATAATTCAAAGCACCCTCGCACATGGGATGAGAGCCTCCCCTATGTCCAACATAGCTACAACCAATCCCTTCATAGCTCAACTTACCACAACCCCTTTCAGGTGGGGTTGGGATTCCAACCATTGGGTCCCATAGATGTTGCACTTCCCCTTGCGGTCATCTCGACCGACTCATCTCCTACTCTAACTGAAGCTGACAAAGCCACCCGGTTCATTGAGAGGATCCAACACATCCACCAACAAGTTTAGGATATCCTACAAAAGTCCAATGACAAGTACAAACAACGCCATGATCAACATTGGGTGCCACATAAGTTTTAGGTGGGCGACAAAGTTTGGTTGCACTTGATGAAATAATGCCTTACAGGACCCCATCGGAAGCTATGCCCACTCTGTTATGGGCCGTACTATATCACCAAGTCCACAGGGGATAATTATTTTGAGCTCAACATTCCTCCTTTCCTTGGCCTGCACCCAGTGTTCAACGTGGATCTCCTTCGCCCTTATTTCCCACCATTATTGGACACCTCATAAGTAGCTAAACAAATGACACCAACAGAGCTCAACCCCGACTGCATACAACATGCATCCAATGATCATATTGTGTACACACAAATAAAGGGCACTCGACAACAAAGGATCCAACTTTATCGAGTCGTCAAAGTAGGGCAGCTCTGACACCAAGGCAAGTGGCTCACCCGGGGCCAAATTCAACAGAAATTTCCTCATTTGATGGGGGACCTCAACACAATGGAGACCATTGCTTCCTAAGGATGGAGGATTGATCTAGATGGATATCGGTGGCCACCCACCTTTTCCAACTGGCTCAAAACAGTTTTCTGACAATTTTGGCAATTTACTATTTTTAGCAGTTTTAACTTCCGGGGCCATTTTGAGGGCCTAAATGAAGGTTTTTCAGGATAAATATTCTCAATGATAATCAAAAGCATGATTGAGCCCCCAAAATTAATCTCCTCGATGATACCTTTCCAACGAGCTATCACACGCCTAAAATGGAGATCGTATGCAAAAGTTACGACCCTGGGAAGTTGATGTACTAACTTACCCAAATGGAGCCCACATGACTTTTGGTGCTTCATCTTCTAGGGTTAGGTTTTTGGATGTCTAGGGTTTTTGGAATTCTTGTTTATTGTAAAAAAATTCCTTAAGAGCCTCATTGTAATCTTCTTCTTGCGAATGAGCGCAGTTGTCACATCTCTTCTCAGAGATAAGCCGCCACCATTACAACAAGCTTGTTTCCGCTGCATTTTACAGTTTTAGCTTATTTCATTATTGAATAGAAAACCAGTTTTACTGTATCTCTGTTATTTTGTGTTAAGCACCTGTTAATAATTTGTATTCATTTAGTTCTTCTCATAAAATCTGGATCATGTAACTACTGCATGTCCGCTTGCTGCTGTAACTACTGCATATCCGCTTACTGTTGTAACTATTGCATATCTGCCTGAAGGTCGTGTGCAAGTTGCTGATTGTTTTCTACAATGGTCATTCTATTTGCATGGACAAGGGGGGAATTTTTTCTATAATATCTTGTGTTTTGTATTCCCCGTGGAGATGTTGAAGTACCTTCATTTGTCATATCCTCCTGAGAAGCCACAATAGAAGAATAAGTTGCAGTGTTGCAACTGGCCTCCACTCCCGGCCCCTACTTTGACTTACGAATCTGGAACCTGAGCATCTCTTTGGCCCAAGAATAACATACAGGCCAAGGAAAAATAACTCTTGTTGGGATTTTGTTCCGAGTCTTTCTTCTATGTTGAGCTTACGATTCTCAGTGAATATCCATTGCTAGGTTGTGAAAGAGTGCTTGAGGTCTAACTTGGATGGATCGTAGCTGGTGCAGAGTCCACCCGAGGATCCACTCGAGCTAATTGCTATGCTATTTCTAATTCACCAATTTCTTTTGCTTACTTCCAACATGTTTGTTTCCTCTTGTTTCCTTTCCTGTAGAAGGAGAAAGGTGTGCCTTTCAGATATAAGAATGTCAGCGAAACGAAGAGAATTTTCCAAAACAGAAAGAAGATTAAGGTGCGAACATACCTGGTGCTTGGTGAGGCGTCGTTTGATGGCACATGTCTTCTTAGGATGCAAGTCAAGAGAAAGATACTTTTCTTTTTGTAGGCTTCCCTCAACGTTGTTTTCTGATTTTGAGATAATAATGTCAACACATGTGCAATTGATAATCTCACCACCTTGCTGCAACATATATCAGATCAAAACAATCAGAAATATAAAACGCAAAGCAGACGTCCATGGTTTTGATGATGGAAGGAAGCGAAAACCCACATTTTAGAAAGGTTGTTAGGGGCTCCTCCTGTGACTTTGACAACCCTTAACAGAGAAAGATACGCCTTTAGCTTCGTAAGTTGATTCATGAGCTCTGCTTTTATTTTGATCTGCAGCTCGTGAACCTTAACCAATCTTAGTAATGCCCCAAACCATACAATGTTGGATGAAACCCAGTGACCCATCGGGATTACTTCGTTGTGATGAAGGCAAGAGAAAATTAGGATGGCCAGGTAACCGATCTTGTTGCTACCTCTTCCAGTCATTTATCTCTTCATAAAAATGACTCCTCTTTCAATATCGGGCCATATCTGAAGACTGGTGCACAACACCAGGGCCACATCTCTTCCCCGGATAGTTCTTGTTTGTCGTGGAAGGGGTTCTCTTGGCACCAGTAGCATCATAGGCAGAGGTCGGAGCAATAGCACCATCAATAGCAGTTCCACCGGTTTACCCAGCACCACCATATTGCCCAGCAACAACCTTTCGCCTAGTCTCGAGCTGGGGGCCAAGCCAAGCTGAGCCAACCGTATTTTCTCGACTCTTTCTTGAATATTCTGGTGTTAAATGCAGAGGCATTTTATGATTTGAAGGACAAACAACCCCAACAGAGAAACATCTCTCCCATCAAAAAAGAAGAGAGCTCAGGAGAGCTAAAAAACGGAGGCTATCTCCATAGAAAAAGACTAGCTTGAGCATGTGGCAGATGCATGGTTGAGCCATATCTCCCGTAACCATGATGGCCACAAGCATGAAGACATATTTTCCATGTGGCTTTATCCTGCCATAAATAGTTTATTATAATTTGTTTGAAATTATATTTTTTTATTATAATTTGTTTGAAATTATAATTTTTTATTATAATTCGTTTGAAATTATATTTTTTTATTATAATTCGTAAAATCGAAGCAAGCATCCACAAGACTTCTCCAATACAGAATTTGAAGCTAAATGATCAAAATAGAATAATGGCTTCGATATCCAACAATACCTCATTCAAAGTGGTTTCCTCTTTCCATTTACTATCATCCCAACCATCATGACAATTTGCACCAAAATAATAAGCAACTTTTAAATCGGTGTTTGTTCCAATAACTTTAGCTTGCTGAAAAGTTCACAACAATACATAATGTCTTAGAATTTGTAAAATGTTGGCTTTGCATTTCCTCTTTCGATACAAATGATGTAAAGCATTTGGAATTTACAACTTACTTGTTTGACCAGTGGAATTTTCGGTGCAAGAAATACTATTAAGCTTTTTTGACCTTTGGCCTTCAACTTATGAGAAACAATCTGCTTCATAAGTTGTATAGCGAAGGTTTTACCGCATCCAGTTTCTAGAAAAGCGACAAGATTCTTCTCCAGAGTAGCATGAAATATTTCCAACTGATAGCTGTGTAAAATAAAATTATAAGAAGTCAATGCAACATATTCACGATATTGTCCTTTGGATCATACAAACAACAGGCTGAAATTTTATGGAAAAGAGAATGAACTTAGTTTTCACTTATACTCATCATTTTTAGATTCCTGAAGTTATTGGCTATCTCAAGGAAATGAAAGTTATATGAAAATCTCCAATAAATAATCTTTGTATGTAACAAGAACGTTTTATATATTGGTGATGACGATGGTGATTGCATGTGCAAGAGAAAACATTTGATCTATTTTCAAGGCCGTAACAGGACTTTAGAACTGGTTCTTTACGAGGGTTAATGTGGTTTCTTGTCTCAACTGTTGCCAAGGCAATCCTTCAAGTAAACTACAACTTAAGGCAGGGGCTTGCTGCTTCGCAGCTCCCCTTGTTTCTAATGTTTTTGATGTTTAAACAATCCACCATTTCTATACTTGTAATTATAAGGACTATTTAGTGGATGTCTACTTCATGTTTAGTGGATCTTTACTTTTTCATTGTAATTTGGCTACCTTTTTATAATATTCGATGGAGCAACATTATACGACATACTTTTTCTACTTTGTGTAAGGGGCTTTTGGAAATATGATATTGCATTTATAAAATATAATTTTGTTATATATAAAATAAATTATAATTTTTTTCTCTTAGGAAAAAAGAAAAGATAAAAACTTTTAAATAAAATTTGATTACAATGGCTCTTATCTAAAAATGTATGAACAACAAATTTAAAAACAACTTGAAAATTTAAATATAAATTATTAATTACACTTTCACATATAAAAATTTATTAATCATATATTTCCTATATCAAAAGTTATTAGTTCACTCATTATTAATTTTCAATATAAAATATTAATTACACTTTCACATATAAAAAGATATTAATACATATATTTCCTATACCAAAAGTTATTAGTCCACTCATTACTAATTCTTTTAGTGAAAACCTATATTTGTATATATATTTCCTATATCAAAAGTTATTAGTTAACTCATTATTAATTCTTTTTAGTAAAAAAACTCATAGTTAAGTTTAAAAAAACAAAACTCATAATATATGATATATTAATATAATATAAAATTTATGATGATGATGATGATATACGTCCACTAAGATTGAGTTGGTTTATCGAACCTTAAGAGGGTAAGTGATTACTTGTGATTCTTTAGAATTTTGTTTATGTGCTCGAAAAACATTAAGATAAGCTTTCCAAGATCACCATACTTTTGTTGAGTTAAGAGGTTAAGAAGATTGGTAGTGTGATAAATATTTTGAAAATGGGATCTAATATGGGTATAGGCTGAACAATCTAAGAGAAAGTGCTTTTCGTATTCAACCTTCTTAGTGTCACAAAGGTGACACACTCTTTCATCCCATGGCGTTTTAGGAATTGACCAACGCCCAGTTTCACTATGGAGCTCGTGAGAATTTGTTCTTATCTTAGTAATGATTATTTTTTTCTTTACACTTGGCAAAACAGATAGATAATTTTGATCTTCTAGATTAGAGTTGATTACATCTTTATAATACCTTAATTTTCTTTTTTCCTCTAACTCTTTATCACACCGCATTTTTTCCTTAAATTTTGATTTGACATTTTTTTTAATAGTATCTTTATTCTGCAAAATGGTTTCTTCCATGATTCCCCAATAGTTTAGCCAAGACTGGACGTCTTTATGCCATCCTCGCTTGAGTCGATGGTGGTTATGACTTGATTTTGAAGCAATTTTAGGTAGCCTCTTGTCTTCCATGTTGTTTAACTTGTTCTTATACATTAGGTATCTAGTCATAGCCATGCTCTCAATGGGGGAGAGGCTTGTTTCTAAGAGGAGGATGGGATAGGGCGTATTTCCTTTAATTTTGAGATTATAGGTTATAAAATTCTTTTGTATTTGCTATATATTTCTGCAGGATTCACGAGAGATACTATAGCCCCAGACTTCACATCCATAAAGAATAGCAGGTGTAACAAGAGTCTCAAAGAAGAGTTTCTTCTTATCCCAACTCCAAAGATCACTTGATTTACAATTGTTTTCAAGCCCATAATAAGTTTTCCATCCCCCAATAATCTTTTTCTCAATGCTATAATTCCTCATTAAAGTGTGAGTTTTTTTAAATAAAAAACATTAAACAGACAAACATGTGCATGCAAGAGAGATTCATATGCTACAAGAAGATATAATTTAAACTCTAAGTAAACCATGGTTGGATATTCATTTTTTTTTAACGAAACTTTGTGTAAGCTGAAATTTACAATTAAATATTTTAATTTATCAAATCAAAATTAATATTTTCTTAATTACTTTGATAATTTATAAAAATACAAATAAAATATCTAAATGGAATGATTGCAAATTTGAAAAAAAATAAACCTTTATTTTCCTTCTTTTTAATGTATTTCCATAATATTATTTCAACACACTCAATTTCAATTTACTTAAAATATCTTATACTCTTAATGTGGTAAAACTCCTTTGCCATCCAACTTATGTGAGCTACATTATAATCACAAATATCAAACAATAATTTTCTTTCTTTTTAATATATTTCCATTATATTATTTTAACGCACTAAATTTTAATTTACTCAAAATTTTTAAATATCTTATAGTCTTAACCTAAGACTCCTTTGACATCCCACTTTTGTAAGCTACATTGTAATCACAAATATCAAACAATGATAAAACAAGTGTTGCATGGCAGCGTAGTCCCTGCCAGGTTGGAATGAGAATAAATGCGACCGAGTATAGACACGTGGGTAGCAAGTTGAAATACATGTGGTTTCCATGAAGAACAGAATGTTCTTGGACACAAATATTTTTAGCATTCCTGAATTAGTTTTCTTTACATACGTTTTACATACGTTCGTGGAGAGACAAAAAAAAATAGTAGTAACGTCTATTATACATACAAAATATGTAATTTTATAAAGTAGATATTTAGTTTTATACATATGAAATATGTACATGCACGGAGCCCTCATTCCATACTTAGCCAGTTTTTGGATCGCGGGTTCTCGGGCTGGCGGGCTCAAAATTGGGCCTCTGTTGTTCTGTGCCCTATAAATAGCACCGAGAGTTTCGCGATATACAAATTGACAAGCGGACTTGCGGACTATAGAAATTTATCACAAATTAGTAATGTCTGTTACATATATCTGGAAATTACATCATTTAAAAGCATACAATAGAATAGTAATAACGTTTGTTACATAAGTTCGTGGAGAAAAAAACAAAAAAATTAGCATTCCCAAATTAGTTTGCTTTAAAACAAAGGCTTATTGTATAGAGCATGCACAGAGCCGTTATTCCATACTTAGCCAGTTTTTGGATCGTGGGTTCTTGGGCTGGTGCACTCAAAATTGGGCCTTTGTTGTTCCGTGCCCTACAAAAAGCCCCGAGAGTTCCGCGATATACAAATTGACAAGCGGACTATAGAAATTTATCACAAATTAATAATTTCTGTTACATATCTCTGGAAATTACATCATTTAAAAGCATACAATAGAATAGTAATAACGTTTGTTACATAGCTTCGTGGAGAAAAACACAAAAAAAAATTAGCATTCCCGAATTAGTTTTCTTTAAAACAAAGGCTTTTGTTGGACACAAAAAATTTAGCATTCCCGAATTAGTTTTCTTTACATACATTTTACATACGTTTGTGGGGAGAAAGTTTTTGGATCGCAGTTTCTTGGGCTGGCGGGCTCAAAATTGGTTACAAATTGAGAAGCGGACTTGGGGACTATAGAAATTTATCAAAAATTAATAATGTTTGTTACATATCTCTGGAAATTACATCAACATTGAAAAACAAACAATAGAATAGTAATAACGTCTGTTACATAGGTTCGTGGAGAAAAGAAGAAAAAAATTAGCATTCCCGAATTAGCTTGCTTTAAAGCAAAGGCTTCTGGACATAAGAAAAATCTAAATTTATCAAAGTATAGGTTCCTAGAGACACAAAAAGTTAGCATACAATAGAATAGTAACAACGTTGTGCAAGACAAAAAATTTAGCATACAATAGGACACAAAAAATGTAGCAGTCCCGAATTATTTTTCTTTGGAACAAACAAGAAAGGTTCCTGGACACCCAAAATTCAGTATACAATAAAGGCATTCCCAAATCAGTTTTCTTTGAAATTTATAAAAAATTAATAATGTGTGTTACATCTTTCTAGAAATTTAAATGCGTTAGTCATATAGACTGGGATTGGGGCTCCCACGGACCATAAAAACAAATAAGTACAAGAATTAGGAATGTGGAAAGAAGAAGTGTGTGATGGTAGAGAGGAAGACCTGGAAAGAAGAAATTGGAAGTTATGAGTCTTTGGTTACATTTTTCTATTTAAAGAGGTGATAATTGCATTAATAAAGAAAGCAAGATGACAATATAGACTTACACTGGATTGATAAAGAAAATGAGATGCCAGTATAGACTTACTATGAATTCGATGCGTTTTTGTTGTTGCCCTTCCTGGACGAGGTTGTCCATTCTTTGTTGGAACCATTCTTTGATGTAGCTTTTCATGGGGGCCATGTTGATTTCATCCTGGATTTCTATGTTGTAAAGGTCGTTTTAAAATTTCCTTAGATCCATTGAAATTCTATACAGACTGTTCAATTTCTTCATTGTGTGCCACATAGTCCAGTACCCAGTGCTCGTGCTCATCTAGATGATGTTCAACTATGCCGTAAAAAATTTCGAAAGACAACCCCTTTAAAATATCAACTTGTTCATGAAAGGCTTCTTTGGTTATTGACAAGGATTTGAGAATTAAGTTTGGGTCTTGAACCTCGTTGGTACTTCCGGCTAAGTCTATTTGGAGAAGGCTTATGAATAAATCTTCCTTTTCTGATATGGTTTGTTTACATGATTTGACAATGAGCTCCAGGTTGTTAAATTTATTTTTCCAGCATGCTTTTATTTTTTTGGTCCTCTTTGGGGAGGGGAGTTTCTCTTGTCTTCTTTTCAGTTCTGATGTGTTGACGACATAGTTGGCAAAATGGGTCAACATCTCTTCACAGAAATGATGATCATTTTTTAAATTCCTCTCCAAATGTTCCAGGAAATTATTTGCCTTCTTTTCGAAGGAAACTAAATTTTACGATGTTTCCCAGGCTTTAGTAACTAGCTGCATTCTTTTGTTGATGTTATTCTCTATAAGGGCTCTAGAGCATGCAAGGAGGGTAGAGGATAATTTCATCTTGGCTGCAGTGGTAGCAGGTAGGATTTTTGCTAAAGGATGACAAATTATGGGGTTGTAATGAAAGCCTGCTCAAATTCATTTAGGTGGTCTTTCAGTCGGTCATTTTCCATTTCAATTCCTCCAATGGAATCCTTTAGAATTTCACCGGTTACTTGGTGAAATGAGGAGATTTGGGATGACCTCATTTTCCTAAAGTTAATCTCTGTGCGATATTTTCCTTTCCTGTTTTTTACATCTCTCTTTTCAATGACCATACTTTTAGATTGGTTGTCAAAAACAATGCTCTGGAATACGAAGGATTCATCTTCGTCAAAAATTTCGGTCTCAGCTATTTTCACTGTGAACGACCCAATTTTCTGCATGTGCTCAGTTTCAATTTCAAGTTGCAGCTGCCCACTTTCAATTTTGGGTTCCTTCGCCTTCCCTGCATTGTTTTTTGTCTTCTTCATCAGTGGAATTTTGTGAGAACTATAAATTTGTGTGTGAGTTGGGTTCTTATCTCCTCCTCCGTTCGAAGATTTCTAGGCTGCTTTCTTATTGGGGTGGGTCGTCGAAGCGATGCTCTGTGATGTTGTTCTCTTGGGAGTGTTGGCGGGGGACTAGGTACTCTTCTCACCGGATACTTTTCCCTGTTGTCTGTACAATTCAATCGTGCTTTGCAATGTCTCTACGTCGCAATCGGCACAAGCAAGATTGTTGTCGTCATTGTCCCTGTCTTCAGTTAGGTGTCTATGGATAAAAGAGTTGTTGAAGCCAACTGCCAGTAAATGTTCTCGAAAAATCCCATTGGGGTCGAACCCTTTTAGCCTTTCAACATACATTAGGTTCAATTTCTTGAAATGGCCGACAAACTCGTCAATCTTGTTGACGTTTCTACACATGAAGTCTCCAACTTTCCAGGGCAGAGGAATGAATTGTTTTTTTTATTTTCATGGAAAAAATGCAACCAGTGGTTGTATTTCCTTGTTGTTTCTGCAACAAACATCTTGTCTGTGATGTGGCATGGAAGGAGAGCAAGATTTTCCTTAGAGCCAAAGACCATGAGCACACTGTGATTTTCCTTTTCTTCAAGTGTGCCCTTCCTGTTCAAAAACTTGGTTGCCTGGCCAGACATCCGCGGAGCATCCTTGCCTAACAATAAATCTTTGAAAACTGAGACAAAGCCATTAAAAACTTCATAAAAACAATGGGAGGCCTTGTGCCTCCATAGGGCCTCGTACCAGAATGTTATTGGGTTGAATCCACAGTTTATTTTATTGGAAAGAGAAAGTTTTGGAAACGGACAACAATGCACTATTGCAAAAATCAAGTAGGATGACATATAAAATTTATTCGATTCTTTGAATCGTGACAACTGGGAACATATCTCAATGGAAATTATCTTCCCCCAATCGAAAATGTATTGTTCCTTCACTGTGAAATACAAAATATAAATAATTATATGGGAAATCCTTGCCATAGATGCCTGTCTCGTTATTCTTGTAAACAACCAAGCAATTTCCTGGAATGGATTTCTAAAGGAACTTACCTGCAACCTTGTGATATCTTCAGGAACTGTTGTTGGGTCTTCGAGGAAGTCAGTGTTGGCCCTTGACCAAGTTTTGGGATAACCTTGGTCATTTTGACCTATTTTGGGACTTCGACAGCTAGTCAAAGAAGGAGCGCCAAGCGAAGCAGAGATCACGCAATCTCGGTCCACTTTTGGGCCTCTTATAGGGTTTTGGGTTAATGTAATGGGAAAGGGATGTCGGCCCGTGGGTTTACCCACGCTTAGGACCACTTTTGTAATGTATAAATAGATACTTAGGCAATGTAAGAATGGTCGATGGCTTAGTGCTAGTAGTTAGATCTGTGTGATCGGATGTGGATTGTAAATTCCCCGTGCATGATTGTAAGAGGCTTGCATAGCTAAGTGCAAGTTGTTGTAAGAGGTTGTAGAAGGCTTTCTGTTGAAGTACAAGGAAGAAGGATCTAGCGAGCTGCGTAGATCTTTTGTCCTGTGCGAAGTAAGGGTTTTGAGTGGCTTTGTGCTGTAACCGATTGAAGACACTAATAAAGAAGAAGAGTTGGTGGACGTAGCCCTAGGGAGGGGGTGAACCACGTAAATCCGTGTATTATGATTTGTGCTTTGACTTGATGTGTTTATCTCTTCCGTTGCTAAGTTCTTTGATATATTTAGATAGATCTACTTAGGCTTCGTGCTTCTTAGATGTGTATGAATATCAGATCTGATATGTATGAAGATGCTTAGTGACGATCTATTGGATCTGATCTATTTTACTGTTGCTAAGTGTTGAAATATCTTAGATCTAAGTGAATGTTGTGATGCTTTGTGCTATCTTCCAAGTATAAGAAGGGTTGAATATTGATGAATAATCGATGCTAAGTGCGCTATAAGGATAGAATAGCAGATCTATGTCCCAACTAAGGTTGTAGACACCTGAGTCTTGCAACCACCCCTGCCTCTACCTCGGGTGAGACTTCATCTGCTTTGCAGGTGTTGCCGAAAGGGCCGGTAGTTAGGGCTTTATTGGTGCGCTCTTGAGCATTGAACCTTGGGTCTGCCCTTGTGCCAACAAATGGTTTCGTTGCCGGGACCTGAAACTGTGATTGCTAGGAACTAGAGAAGAAGAAGTTTTGTGCAAAGAAATCTTTGTGCGTAGATCTGTTTCCCTAGTGCGCAGTGTTCTACTTGACTTGTGAAGATTTGTGCCAAGAAAGAAAGGTCAGATATGAAGAAAAGAGATCAGATCTGCAAGAAAAGAGGTTGATACTGAAGAAAAGAAGCAAGATCTGAACGCTTTGTACTCTAAGAAAGGTAAAAGTGGGATTTTCTGATTAAAAGAGGTAAGATCTGTAAGCTATGTGCTCTGATAAAGGTAAGAAAGTTCTAGATCTGAAAGCTTTGTGCTCTGTAGAAGTAATATAAGTGGAAATTTTTGTTTCTAGAGCATGGATCTAGGCATTTTTGATATATTCTGTCCTAGCTTGAAAACTAGGGCATTGTTAGATGAAAGAAGGTTTGATATGAATAGATCTGATAAGAATATTGATAGACATGTTATACCTATGCATAGAAAGAATGTTTGGACTAACAAATGGATGCAGGATCCTAGAAAGAATTTGTTGCAAATTGGCCCCTATGATCTTGGTGCGAAGTACAGAAGAGGCGGGGGATCAGTTACAAGAAAGAGAGGATTAACCCTCTGTTACAGTTGCAGAAAACCGGGACATCTAGCTAAGGAATGCATTGGTGGAGGACCTAGTTGTCTTTGTTACAAAGCTCTAGATCATGAAGTATTGGATTGCCCTAGAATGATTGCTAGGCTCAAACAAATGAATATGATTCTTAAGGCAGATCGAGAGATAGCAGAACCTCAGAAATAATCAGAGAAAGTATTAATTCAGATGAAAGAAACCCTGAATGAACACTAACATGTCAGATTATCAGAGATCTTTAAATAAAAAGAATGCATCGAAGTAAGGATAGGGGAATTCAACATTGATTGTGTTCTAGATGAGGAAACACAGATGAATATCATGAGATAAAGAACGTGGGAATCTATAGGGGAGCTTGCCATGATCCCTTCATTAGGAGGAATAAGACTCTTCAGAGGAAAATTGGTAAACCTATGTGGAAGGCTCACTCAGATATCTATGAATGCTAATGGAACTTCGACTCAAGAATATTTTGAGATTATTAAATTTATTGAGGACATCGCCCCATTTACTATGTTACTTGGAAAACCTTGGATTGAAAGAGATCAAGTTAGACGGAAGGAACAAACAGAAGTTTTGGAACAGAAAAAACAAGAATTAAAAGATTTTATGACCAAGAATATTGCACAGTTGATTGAAGGACAGAAGAACATATCGAATCTCCTTGACACTAGAGACCCCAATGTCGAAGCTGAAAGAAGGCTCGCAGAAGACTGAAGCACATGTCCCAGAGAAAGAAGAGTTATTACCCCAAAGAGAATCTCAACAACATGCAGTGACTATGCTAAAAGAAGATAGGAATCCGAACGGAAAAAGACAGACCAAGTTGAAGATTACTGGGAAGAAGGCTAGAAAGTTAAGTAAGAAGAGGGTGAAGATTGAAAAGTTACAGGAGATTCCAGATGGAACATCGCAGAAAGAAAACTTGCAGAATTTGAGATTCGTCGGGATATCAGAACAACGACCTATGGCGATGTCGAGAAGGGCACGCGAGGCTACAAGGTAGCCTCTATTCAGAGCGGCGCAGTGTGCCTTGCCTGTCATCTAATTGTAGGCAAGTTAGTTCGCAAGAACCGGCCCACCCGAGTAACTGGACTCGTAGTTGATCTCCCAGGGAAGTGCACAGAAGGACTCCAAATGAATTGGGTGAAGTACTTGGTGAATCAGCTCGAACTGGATTGCAGGGAAGCGCAAGACCAAGGGTATGAGTTCCATTTCAGATGACTTCTCATACTGATCACCTTCATAGCATGGGATATGACGGAGGGTGCCACTTTCCCAGAGACCAAGTCATTTGAACCTTTGGCTGCGAGGTTTAGTACCCTGTGGTACTCGACCGATATGGGAAAGCAATGGCAGTCGAATGTCGTCTTCCACGTATACTACAACCAGTTGAAGACTGCCGTCCAGGCTATGCCTCGCATTACCTCGAACATGCTCCACAGATTCAGACCCTTAATGAAGTTCAACGCGGATCGCCACTTCATTTTTATAATAACGTGCGCTGATGAACACAAGCAACAGTTGCAGTCTTATTACAAGTTGACCGAGGAAGACATCAAAGAGATCACCAAGGATTGGTCAGCCAACCTTCTCATTCCAACAAACCCCGCAAAGCTGTCTGATATTGATATCCCATAGACTGTACCGGATACACCGGGACCAAGCAAAACAAAGAAGCCTGAAGAGTTCACGAAGTAGACAGTGCATCTGTAAGGACTGCCTCTATCACACTAGACGAAGGAGGTGATGGCGAAGAGATAGAAGGTGCAGAAATTGAACAAAATAAAGGTGAAGTACCACCGCCTATGGATGAAGAGGACTCGTCGAATAAAAGGAAGGTCTCACCTCTGAAATCTTCCTCTCTAAAGAAACATAGAACCCCTGTAACCAAGATGTGAACTACCCTCATGTTGGATGACTTTGATTTCATCGTTACAGTGGTAAATGATGCTTAAAAGGATATAATAGAGAAGCAGGAGGTGAAGCAGGAACATATGTATAATCGTATAGAGATTGAACTCCAAGGAGTGCAACAGGCACTCCAATCTAGCCGTGTAGTCCCCACTGATCCTCTAACAGCAGGGACAATAGAACTAGGATATGAGCCAGCTCAAGTTCACCGGATTGCTGATATGGTCAAAGCTTGCCTTCGACAAGCTCAAGAAGACACAACACAAGCCACCCAGGCTTTGACACAGGTACAGGGAGTACTTTTTGAGCAACACGGTGCTGCCGAATGAGAAAAACTTGCTCTTCAAGTACAGTGGGACAAAGAGAAAGCAGAGCTACAAAAAAACAAGGAACAATTGCTCACAGAGCAGCTTGAAGTCAAGGAACTAGTAAAAAACACACTCCACTCTGTGACTGTTATCGAAGTACAGGATGAAGAGAGATTTCCACAGCAGGTGGCACATCTTGAAGAAGTTATACAAAAGCTTCAGCAACGCTTTTCCGATGTAGAAATCCGCGCTGTGCTCGAGACCCCTTAGGAGATAATAGACCAACAAGAAGCAAATGCTCGCAGTGCAGTTGAATGATTGAAAGCCCTTTCCTTGGAGTGCAAGAAACTCAGTAACCAGAGCACCCAGAATTATGAGAACCTTACAAAGAATCCAAAGTTATAGGCACTGGAGTGGCAACTTCAGGAAGCAAAGAAACATGTAGATACATTACAGGCGCAACTGAAGGCCCTGTCTGCAGTGGATAGAATGAAAAGATCTCATGAACAACGCATAGCTCAGAAACAGATACATATGATCCAAAGAAAAGTGATGGAAATCACTCAGCGAATCTAACCGGTGTAAGACAAGGCATGCATGTTATTTTTCGAGATCGAAAGCCAAGGAGTAGAGATTGAGCAAGTCGTCATCACTGCAGAACAACGCCTGGAAGGACCAGTAAATGACAGAGTGATCTTGGCATTCACCCAACAGGAGGCCATAGTGAAGTAGCAGGTCGAAGCAGCTCGAGCCAAGATCGAGGCTTTTGAAGTAGAATTGTGCAGACCAGAGTGACTCGGGATGAGTCACCTGTGAGTGTTGGGGGCCTATTGGCCTTTGACCAAGTTTTGGGATAACCTTGGTCATTTTGACCTATTTTGGGACTTTGACAGCTAGTCGAAGAAGGAGTGCCAAGCGAAGCAGAGATCACGGGATCTCGGTCCACTTTTGGGCCTCTTTTAGGGTTTTGGGTTAATGTAATGGGAAAGGGATGTCGGCCCGTGGGTTTACCCACGCTTAGGCCCACTTTTGTAATGTATAAATAGATACTTAGGAAATGTAAGAATGGTCGATGGCTTAGTGCTAGTAGTTAGATCTATGTGATCAGATGTGGATTGTAAATGTTCCGTGCATGATTGCAAGAGGCTTGCAGAGCTAAGTGCAAGTTGTTGTAAGAGGTTGTAGAAGGCTTTGTGATGAAGTACAAGGAAGAAGGATCTAGTGAGCTGCACAAATATTCTGTTCTATGCGAAGTAAGGGTTTTGAGTGGCTTTGTGCTGTAACCTATTGAAGACACTAATAAAGAAGAAGAGTTGGTGGACGTAGCCCCAGGGAGGGGGTGAACCATGTCAATCTGTGTATTATGCTTTGTGCTTTGACTTGATGTGTTTATCTCTTTCGTTGCTAAGTGATTTGATATATTTAAATAGATCTACTTAGGATTTGTGCTTCTTAGATGTGTATGAATGCCAGATCTGATATGTATGAAGAAGCTTAGTGCTGATCTACTGGATTTGATCTATTTTACTATTGCTAAGTGCTGGAATATCTTAGATCTAAGTGAATGTTGTGATGCTCTGTGCTATCTGCGAAGTATAAGAAGGGTTGAATATTGATGAATAATCGATGCTAAGTGCGCTATAAGGATATAATCACATATTTGTGTCCCATCTAAGGTTGCAAACACTAGAGTCTTGCAACCACCCCTGCCTCTACCTCGGGTGAGACTTCATCTGCTTCGCAGGTATTGCCGAAAGGGTCGTTAGTTAGGGCTTTGTTGGTGCGCTCTTGAGCGTTGAACCCTGGGTCTTCCCTTGTGGCAACAATCGACTAAGATGTCCAACCCGTTATCATGTTTTTCTAGAAATGCTTGTAGTCTTGTCCTTTGAACGTCAACGTTGGCTTAGGCAATTTTAACATCTCGCGGAAGACCTGAGGTGACAAAGAAACAAGAGAATGATCGCGCAGTGGAATAATTTTTTGGCCTGGAATATATTTTTTGGCACACCAAGAGACCGCCTCCTTACAATCAAAAACCTTAGGGACGCAACCTGCATGAGCTATTCCAGAGGTCCAAATCACTTCGTTCTGGGCGGAATAGGATGAATAGTAAAAGTATGCCCTGGACCACTGGAAGTTCTGGTCCTGATCTCTGAAGATATTTACTGTATCTCCACAAAACTGTTGTCGATCTACTGCCATAAGTCTACAAGAACGTTTGTTTGCTCCAGACGACGAATGAAATGAAAAGTTGGAAGGCATAATATAACCCTGCACAAATCTTGGTCCAATGCATGTGAATGGGAGATGTCCTTGAGACTTTCATTCATTAACGACAATTTGGATGACTGTTGCATGATGCGTTGTTAACATTAAACACTAGTAATTGCATACATAGAAATGAGAACATGGTGGATATAGAAATGAGCGATTAAGCATTGCTGATTTCTTGAGCGGGGCAACACGACGACGCGTGTTCGAGATGAACAATCGGAAGGGACAAAATAACTCTCCGTACATCATGGTTGAATGCGTAATAATGGGAGATCTCCTCGAGCGTTTCGCTCATTAATGAAAATGTTGATGGTTCCTGCATGGTGAGCTGTTAGCATGAAAGGTTTCTAATTGCATAGTAAGAAAGTACGGAGGTCATGGGTACGGGGAAAAGCAGCTTCAAAATAGGGTTACAAGGTACAATCATTCGAGGTGAGGGCACGAGCGTCAAATTGTATTTCTCAGAACTTTTTGAGTGAAATACGCGTAACAACGAAGAGGGTATGGTAGGACAGTCCAGAGGGCAATTTGTATATCACTAGTAAGAGAATAACTAATGTATATTAGGAAGGACAGGAAGTTAGTGGGGATGGAAGGCAGCAAGAGATACTTTGAAACATTTTTGAGCCGTGGTAGAATGAAGCCTGCGAGTTCGAGGAGTCCGCGGTGGAGTTGTAGATCACAGTAGTTTTCAGTGCACGATGTTTAGCACAGAAAAAGAAGCAGTAGAGTTCGAAAGTGCCAACCTGACAACCGCGACCATAAAATTGGCTAAGTATGGAAAGGAACATCAGTCGGTCGGATTCATCATCCGAGGATATAGATGGAGATGAATATATGTCATCCTGCTAAGGATGGAACCCGCAATCATAGAAAAGAGACTAAGGATGGAACCCGCAATCATAGAAAAGAGACTAAGTATATAACCAGAAGGCAATAATACATGGGAGGAAGAAAATGGAAAAATGACTAAGGAGTCTGTGATTGAATTGTAAATCATAGAATTTTTGAGTGCAATATGTATATCATGGAATAAGAAGCAATGGAGTTCGAAAGCGCCAACCCGGAAACCACGGCCATAAAATTGGCTAAGTATGGAAAGGAACAATGGTTGGTCAGACTCGTCGTGTGAGAATATAGATGGAGATGAAGATATGTCAGCCCGCCAACGCTGGAACCTGCGATCATAGAAAAGAGACTAGGTATATAACTACAAAGAGATAATACATGGGAAGAAGAAAAGGCAAAAAGGACTAAGGAGTCTGCGGTGGAATTCTAAATCACAGAAATTATGAGTGTAATATGTATGTCACAGAACAAGAAGCAACAAAGTTCGAATGCGTCAACCCAAAAACAATGACTAAGAATTGGAGATTTCGTGAACCCGTGAATAGGAGGATCCAAAATAGGCTGACAAGGTCTCCCCAAAAGACGTGAGGCTCCGATGGTCAAATTGTATCGTTCAGAACATTTGAATGCATAATTTGTAACATGGATGACGGGACAATGGTGGAACCTGGTAGTCAATTTGTATATTGCGGACGACCAGATACAAATTTTTTCGTATCAGTGTGTGTAGTTGTCACTAGTAAGAGCATAAACAATGTATATTAGGAAGGAAAAGAAGTTAGTAGGGACGGAAGGCAAAAAAAGATACTTTGAAACATTTGTGAACCGTGGTAGAGTGAATCTTGCAAGTTCAAGGAGTCCGCGATGGAATTGTAGATCATAGAAGTTTTGAGTGCAAGATATACATCACAGAACAAGAAGAAGCAGAGTTTGAAACTGCGAACCCGACAATTGCAGCCAAAAAATTGGCTAAGTATGGAAAGCAACAACGGTCAGTCAGATTCATCGTGTGATTATATAAATGGAGATAAAGATATGTGAACCCGCCAACGCTGGAACCCGTGATCATAGAAAGGCTACTAAGTATATAACCACAAAGCGATAATATATGGGAAGAAGAAAAGGGGAAAAGGACCAGCGAGTCCGCTGTGGAATTGTAAATCATGGAAATTTTGAGTGCAATATGTATATGTTGGAACAAGAAGCAGCAAAGTTCGAACGCGCCAACTCGAAATTGTGACTAAAAATTGGAGATTTTGTGAACCCGTGAACAAGAGGATCCAAAATAGGCTCACAAGGTCTCCCCATAAGACGTGAGGCCCCGACGATCAAATTGTATCATTCGAAACATTTGAATCCATAATCTATAACACAGAAGAGGGGACGATGTCGAAACCCGGTAGTCAATTTCTATATTGCGGAGGGGTGGATGCGAACTGTTTCGTACCAGTGCGTGCAGTTGTCACTAGTAAGAGCATAACCAATGTATATTAGGAAGGACAAGAAGTTAGTGGGGATTGAAGACAACGACATATAATTTGAAACATTTGTAAACGGCGGTAGAGTGAAGCTTGTGAGTCCGAAAAATCCGTGGTGGAATGGTAGATCATGGAAGTTTTGAGTGCAATATGTACATCACGGAACAAGAAGAAGCAGAGTTGGAAAGCACCAACCTGGCAACTGAGGCCATAAAATTGGCTAAGGATGGAAAGAAACAACAGTCGGTTGGATTCATCGTGTGATTATATAGATGGAGATACAGATATGTCATCCCGCCAACGCTGGAACCCGCGACCATAGAAAGGCGACTAAGTATATAACCAGAAAATCATAATACACGGGAAGAAAAAAAGGGAAAAAGGACAAAGGAGTCCACGGTGGAATTGTGGATCACATAAATTTTGAGTAGAAGATGTGAACCCGGTAGTTGATTTGTATATTGTGGAGGGTTGGATGCCAATTGTTTTGTACCATTGTGTTCAGTTGACACTAGTAAGAGCACAACCAATCTATATTAGGAACAAGAGGAAGTTAGTGGGGATACTTTGAAACATTTGTGAACTGTGGTAGAACGAAGCTTGGTGCCAACTCGAAATAGTATCCAAGAGTTGGGCATTTCGTGAACTCGGAAATAAGAGGATCCAAAACATGCTGACAAGGTCTCTGCAGAAGACGCGAGGCCCCGACGGTCAAATTGTATCGCTCCGAACATTTGAATGCATAATCTATAACATGGAAGAACGGACGATGTCAGAATTCGGTAGTCAATTTGTATATTGCGGAGGGTGTGATGCCAATTGTTTCATACCTGTGTCCAATTGTCACTACTAAGAGCTAATATAGTATTGAAAATAATGTTTTTAGATACTTTTAGATAGTTGATAGGGATTAACATCCGTAAACAATGGCAATCTTCACCCCGCCAACCCTGGAGTCTGTGTGTCAATTTCTATATCGCGGAACTGTGAGCGTTGTTTGGAGGAAACAAAACAATAGAAGTGTAATATTGAGTGAGCCAACCCACAGGTCTGCTTGTCAATTTGTATATCACAGAATTATGGGTGCTATTTGTAGGGCACAGAACAATGGAGGCCCAATTTTCAGCCCGCCCTCCCGAGAACCCGTGATAAAAAAAGTGGCTAGATATGGAATGTGCAATTCGTACATGGTCTATAAAATATCATGTCCATACTTTATAGTCCCACAATACACGGGAAGAAAAAAAGGGAAAAGGGAAGAAGGAGTCCGTAGTGGAATTGTATATCATGGAAATTTTGAGTGGAAGATGTATATCTCAGAACAACAAGCAACACAGTTTGAAAGTGACAACCCGACAACCGTGGGCATAAAATTCACTAAGTATGAAAAGGAACAATGGACAGTCCAATTTTCTAGACCAACATTGGAACTCGTGATCATAGAAAGGCGATTGAGTATATAACTAGAAAGCGATAATACACGGGAACAAGACAAGGGAAAAAGGACTAAGTATCTCGCAGAAGAACATCTAGTGTTTTCTTAGTAATGCAAATTCTTCCAAACCTCTACTGAGTTCTCACTAGTTAAGGCATAAATTGCAGATCACAAAAGCATATTCCATACCATTGTGTCCAGTTGTCACTAGTAAGAGCATAGTTGATGTATATAAGGAAGGATGCAAAGTTGTTGGGGATGGAAGGCAATGATAGATACTTTGAACGAAGTTAATGTATACAAGGAACCCGCATTGGAATTGTAGATCGCAGATGTTTTGAGTGCAAGATGTATATAACGAAACGATAAACAACCGAGTTCGTGAGCGTCGACACCGCAACGACGGCCATAAAATTGGTTAAGTATGGAAAGGAACAACGGTTGGTCGGACCCGTCATGTGAGGATATAGATGGCGATGAAGACATGTCAGCCCCCCAACTCTGGAACTGGATACCATATAAAGGCGACTAAGTATATATCCAGAAAGCGATAACAGGCGAGAAGAAGAAAAGGCCAGTTCGTATGTGCCAACCCGTCAACCGTGGACATAAAATTGATTAGGTATGGAAAGGAACATCGGTCGGTCGGATTTGTCATGTGAATATACAGATGGAGATGAAGATATGTCAGCCCGCGAACCCTGCAACCGCCCATCATAGAAAGACGACTAAGTATAAAACCAAAAATCCATAATGCACGGGAAAAGGAAAAGGGGAAAAGGAATAAGTATCTGACAGTTGAAAAACCTTTTTTTTTTTTTTCGTTTATTAATGGCAATGTTTTTGAACCCCTGCTGGGTTCTCACTAGTAAAAGCATAAACTGCATATCACCAAAGTTCTTTGGCTGCAAAATGTATATGACGGAAGAAGAGACATAAGTGTTGGGTACCGCGAACTCGGGCCCTGCTAGCCAGATAACTGGCTAAGTATTGGCCAAGAGAAAGGTTTGATATCTATTTCAATAGTATTCATACTAATATGTATTAATGGAGAAAGATTTCATATTTATCTAAATAGTATTCATACTAATATATAGTAATGGATTGTTTCCGTTTCAAATGCAAATGATCTCCCAATTTGCAGGATGTTGTTCGGTTCGCAAATTTCGTTGAAACAACAAAAATTTTGACTGCAAGATGTATATAATGCAACAAGAAACATGAATTTGCATTGTGGTTTCAACGAGATAAACTCCTTATCATCTATTCATCTTGTACTCCTTGCAATGACATGAGAAAACGCCGACTGTCCATAAACATTAATATCTAAATTAAATTAAATGCAATCAAAATTTGGTGTCATTTAAGTAATTAAGACAACTTCAACCATTCCTTTATTAATGCCAAGCTTTTTGAATGCCTGGTGAGTTATTCGTAGTTAAAGCATAAATTGCAGATCACATAAGCTCTTTGGCTACAAGATGTATATGACGAAACATGGAACATAGTTGTTTAATACTGCAAACCCAAACATAATTGCCTAACCTTTGTCAAAGAAGAAGTTTTTGTATTTATTCCAATAGTACTGATATTAGTATATATGCACGGATATTATCAAATAGAAGAAGTTGCACTATATGCAAGATACTGAACATGAACATTGCGTCAACACTTGAGTTGCCTTCTTGTAAATCATTAATTCATTCTATTTACGAGACCCGAAGAATGGAAGCAGGACGGGTCCTCCAAAATAAAATTAAAACAAATACCACAGATTGGAAAATACTATTAAAAAATAAACCGGAATTATTCTATATTCAAATAAGATGGGTTACAAAATGCAGCTGAGACTATTTGCCACAACGATTGCGATTTCGCCTGCCACTGACCAATAAAAAATATGTACATTGATGAAGCTTGTTCACAGTTTTCTTGACGTGCAAACCATTTATTCGAAAAAAAACAAGTTGAATATCAATTTCAGGTCTTGTACTTATTTGCTGCTGCCAACTACATCTATCCCAGTTTTTTGAATAGCTTGTCTCTTCCATATATGGCCTTCTTGCAATGGCTGGTTATTCAACATTCCATTCTTTGTCAAGTACTAATTTTCCTCTGCCATTGAAAACTTGGGGTTTAAGGTGCTTTCCTTCCAATGGTCCCGACCCTTGACATCCGAGACAACTTAGAAATGCGATTGAGGTCGATTTCAAAGTGGAGGGAGTTGTTTTATGTCGCAATAGCTATGGGAAGGGAAAAACATTCAAGTATGTTGTGACTGCTATTCTCCATGTCTTCGATCATCTGTTTGGTTGAAAAGGCTGCCTGAAGATTTGCATGTTGAACTTCTTTGCTTTATTATAGTAAATTGGAAAAAACGTCCAACCCAACTGCAAAATGTTAATATGTTGAGGTACATCACTTCTTTGGGAAGCACAAGTATGGAAAGTGTATCAAATGTTGCATAACGCATCACCACAGGTCTGGAAAGTGTATCAAATGTTGCAGATCACATCATAATATATCTTTCCTCATAGCAGTGGCAGATATGGCGGCCCACAGAAAGGTCTGGAATGTTTAGAGGTGACCCCAAATATGTGGAGTCTGTAACTACATCTAGAGGAAACCGAACAAACTTTGACAAACAACATGGCTTTCTGTCAACTCGGTTACCACACCCACAAGTAGCTCAACAAACTCTGAAATAGAAACTTTTGTAGTGATAACATGTCGTTTTATCCACCCATACAGTTTCTGTTACCCGCCTCTGGTTACATTCACAAATGGAGTAATATTTTGCGTCATTTACGAACATCACATGCCATTTTGCAAGCCACGATAAGTGCACCGCCCCCGAGGAAGACAAATTCTTGTGGGATCTGTAGAATTCGATACACTTGCCAAATCTATGTTGTTGGAAGAAACTATATAGTTCAACGAAGAAATATTTTGCACGTGACCTGAAAATCCATTACAATTCCCAGCAAGAGAAAAAATAATTTCAACAAACAAATCTCCAAGAAGCCTTTTCAACCAACCAAAGCATCGAACACATGGAGAACACCAACTAGAAGATACTTGTTCTTCTTTTTACCTCCTCTCTGAGTTTCTGTTGGATAACATAGTTTTTTTTTTTTACTCAAAGCTCACGTCACATAAAACCAGTCTCTCTTCTTTCATCTGGGCCTCAATCACATCTCTAATTTGTCTTACATGTCCATGACCAGGAACATTAGAATGAAGGCACCCTAAAGCGCAACTCTTTGATGATAGAGAGAAATGGAAATAAGTATTTAAAAACAACGCTGGATGATCTTCCATAGATTTTGTGTTAATTCGTTCTACTGACAGATGTTTTCGATATTTTCGCTTATTAATGCCAATCTTTTCGAATATGTACGCTGGATAATGACTAATAGCACGTATTAACATTCCCATATCTAAGCAGATTCTCAAATATGACATCTAAGATATGCACAATATTAAAGAGGGACATGACATCAAGGCCTCTGTGGGTGACACATTCATGGACTATGCTGAAGCCTTTAAGAAAACTAAAAGAGCCAAAAAAAAAAAAAATTCAAATTCAAAATGCAGGCAAAAGAAATTACCAGATCCCATAATATTTGCCTGTCTATTCATTTTAATGGGAGATGTCCTCGAGCTTTCTGCTTATTAAAGCCAATCTTTTTTAACCCGTCTGGTCGGTTGTGAATTTTGAAAGCATAATTAATGTCTATTGGGAATAGCAGAAGGTAGCGGGGATGGTTTTAAATTTTTTGAACCCGGAAAGGTGTCAACCCGCCAAACTTTGAAAACCTGACTAAGTATGGAAAGCTAGGTAGAATAGGCAAACTCATTGCAGGCAGAGGCATGCTTGAGAGTTCGAGGGGTACTGGGTCGAATTCTAGAGCACGGAAGTTCTGGGTGCAAGATGTATACACTGAACACGACCAGTCATAGTTCGATAGAACCTATCTGCGAAGCCGCGTCCATAAAACTGCCTAAGTATGCAACCGAACGACGGTCAGATGGAATGACCACAGAAAGGCGAGAAACTATAGAGCCAGAAACACAGTTTAGAAGAGGAAAATAAAAGGGAGAGAACAACTATATCGTTCACACAAAAAAACCTACTCTCATAACTATGAAACCATAGCAATACATAATCCATGGAAAAAGAATCGCCAACTATGAAATATAGTTTGAGGCCGAAAAACTTTGGTTGAACGCGTAAGAGATGCAATTTACATCGACTACAATTTTTTTGTATGTTGTTTTATCTTAATAGTATTATATGCAGACTCCACTGCAAAAGAATGTAAGAAGAGATCCAACTGCGGATGCAACATCCCAACATTGCAAACCCTAGGCAAACAAGAACAAGTAGAAAATAACAACCCAGTTAAGAAGCACCAAAAGGCCCAACTGTAGGCGCAGGGCTCGAACCTCGCAAACTCGAATTAAACAACAATAAACAACAAACAACGAAGAAGGAAGCAAGAAACAACCACTCCACCAGGAATGACACAGTTCTAATCACGATTGCAGAACCCCAAACGTACAAACTGCAACAACATGAGTAGGCAAGCAAGAACAACATCAACACAGAAATAAGAAATCACTAGAGATGCAAAAATCAAGCATGAACAAGTTAACCAGGAAAACAAGAATAAGCAACAAACAACAACCCAGTTAAGAAGCACCAAAAGGCCCAACTGCAGGTGTATGACCCCAACCCCGCAAAGGCGAATCAAACAACAATAAACAATATGCAACAAAGAAAGAAGCAAGCAACAACCACTCCACCAGGAATGACGCAGTTCCAATTGCGATTGCAGAACCCCAAATGTGCGAACTGCAACAACATGAACAGACAAGCAAGAACAACAACAACATGCAAATAAGAAATTAGGGGAGATGCAAAAAACAAGCATGAACCAACAAACCAGCAATGTCGCTGAAGCATATAAATTTAGAAAATGGAAGAAAATGTGTTGTAACAAGCTTGTTAAACAACCATTGAACGCTACCAAGGATGTTAGGTAAACATTTAAGTCTGTCAAAAATGCTCTGTAAACATTTCAGAAAAAATGCAATGTGGCAGCTCTCTGACATATCCCAAATAAATTATTATATTTTTTGTAACAATAGTTCGAACACCAGAGAATGTATTCGAAGGCCAAACTTGGATATGCCAACATATCAAACATTGCCATAAATTTACCTAGCATAAAATGCTAAACCAAACATTCGAACTAATGCTAGCATTAATCCACCTTCGACGAATGCATAACAAAATATATGATTCAAAAATACCATATACGATCAAATACTTTGGATATGCCAACATATGTAGCATTGGGAATAGCGAAGCCGACAATAAGACCTCCAATCCCTTGTCCAATCAGATCATCACAACCATGGTACTTTTTTTTATATAAAAATCGATGTTTTCATTTCCCTGGTTCCAACAATAGATAATATGGAAATATTTGTAGTCAAAGGACAAACTAATATGAAGTCAATGACTTATCGATCACTATAGTCCCTCTATGCCTACGACAAGGACTAATAAAATAAGAGGAAAAAACCTCCAAACATCACTTTGTGTGAATTAAATTATTTTGGATCAATTTTCACACATTATCCTTAAGTTGTCACCTCTTATTTTTATATTTTATATTATTATATGGTGAGAAGCTTTGAACACAATTCTTAATTTGAATTTAAAATTTAAATAAATAAATGTTATTTAAATATAATATATATATTTTAGGATTTCAATAAGATCATTGAAAGTTGATCAAATCATTGGATTTTTAGTTTTTAATCATTGGATTTTTAGTTTTTAATCAATTTATTTTTATTTTAAAGTTGGTAAACTTATATATAATTAATGATGTGTGTACATTTAAATTTGAACTTTATTGTGTCATTTTTAATTATTCCACTCCAATCTAATTAACTCATATACATAATTATAATTATTTTAATTTGAACTTCATTGTGTCATTTTTAATTATTCCACTCCAATCTAATTAACTTATATACATAATTATTGTTTTATATTTATTGTATTTCACTACAATCTAATTAACTCATATACATAATTATAATTATTGTTTTATATTTATTCAAATTTAAATTTGAGTTATTATTATAATGTTTTTAATTATTCAAAAATTCTTATATTTATTATATTTTAATCACAATTTAATTAACTCATATACATAATTATTGTGGTATGTTTATTTATATTTATTAAAATTTAAATTTGAGTTACTATTATAATGTTTTTAAGTATTCAAATTTTTTTAAAGAAGATATGGAGTGAGTTTTATAACCAATAATATGTACAAGTAGGTCATGATCACATATTGTCATAAGTTCAATTACTATCTCAAGGTATCTTTATAACTATTTTAAGGTGTAGACATAAGTTAATAGGTCATGATCACATATTGTCATAAGTTCAATTATTATCTTAAGGTATTTTTATAACTATTTTAAGGTGTAGGCATAAGTTAATATTATAAAAAAAATGATTTTTTTTTCGACCACAAATCTGATAAGAATTTAATAGAAATTTCAAGCATGATCGAAGTTTTATTTAGAGCCAAGTTTTGTGCATGGTGGATTAATATCTCTAGGGGTTTTGCTCAATTTTGAATAAACCTAGATTGTTGAAAATTCGATCAAAGTTTTGGATCGATGGGAACTCTAATTTCATGTATCACCCAGTTTTGTAAATTAAAGGAAGTTTGCAACAGGTTAGACAACTGCCAAGGTGTAGATATTTTTTATGGAAATGAAACTTGGCTAATGGCGTGCATCTTAAAAAGAACATGAGGATGGGATTGGGGCCATGATGATGATGATGATGATGATGGTGTATTTTAACATCCTTTAGACCAACTTGGTCTATAGGACCTAGACAAGAGAGAGTGAACAAAGAAAATTACTATTTAGAGAGTTGTTTCGATGTGAATTTAAATTCACAATAAAATCTTGAAGCTTAGTTTGGTTGTCTTGGTTTACGATTGCATGAACCAAATTGTGATTGCAAATATTAGTGTAAGCGCATCTAATATTATTACAACATCTTAGATGGAAATGAGCTTCATCTTCAATCTCCTCTAAGTTGCATAAGTTATATATTCTTTTTTCCTAGTGAGTTTTTGAAAGAGTCTGTCTGCTAATTTCACCATGAAGCTCATGTGAGTTAGTTCTCAGTTCAACAATAATCTTTTTTTCTTGAGGCTTGCAACCTTATTAGGTTCAAAGGATGATCAAGCTCGAGTTTGACAATTTTTTTATAATAACATAGTTTTCTTTTGTCATTGCTATTTTCATCACTCCATAGGAATTTAGACACTTTTCTATTTTCAATTTTATGTTTTGTCATTAGAGAGGGTTATTGATGTCCCAAAAATTTAACCATTTGTCAAATTCATTTTTTGAACATATTTTTAGATTGAGATGGGTTATGCACAATTGTAGAACAATGCTAGGAAATCTACCCTAGTCATGTTTATCTAGCCTATGTTTTGTAGAATATAATGTTTTAGGTCTTCACATTCAATGGGGGACATACCAACTCCCATGAGGAGAATAAGGTGCAAAATTTTCTTAGAATTGAACATTTAGAAATTTTACCTCTTTTACTAGAGGTTTCTCAGATCTTAACCTTGTGAGTTCTCAACCTTAGGGATATTATGAAATAGAATTAAAACAACAATGGACGTGGACAATATTTCAATCCTTAACGACCTCAAATATCTAGGCAATCCAAAAGAAAATATAGTAAAGTGTTTTGATAAGTTTCAACCCTCTAGGGAAATCTTATCAAGCATAAACCATATCTAAAACCCCTTATTTGTAGTACTAAATATATTAGTGAAACATTCATTCTATCACTTAACACAATTTACCTTAACTTATGTCAAATCAACAAGACATCTATAGATGGAAATTACAAACCATGAAGAACATAGATGGTTGAAAATAAAATCTACAATTTACACAAGTATTAGACAGTTGAAAAATTCATTAGTATGCATAAGATGAATTTCATGTGCATACCATAGCTTCAACACAAGGCTAGTAAAATCCACTAGTTCTCCAAAACCCTAGCTAGGGAAAACAATGAAAACCATAGCTCAACCAAGGAGATTCAACAAGCATGAATGACTCAGGCTAGTCCTCCAAGGGAATATGTCTCCTCCTCTTATTCTTCTTAATCAATTACAACATATGGTTTCATCTCAAAACCCTAATCTCCAAATCTCCAAAGGATGAAACCCAAACCCTAGACTTCAATATGCTTCAAGAAGAACAAGAAACCCTGGCGACTCCAAGAAAGAGAGTGAGAGAGATCAAGTAGTGCAAGTGAATATATAAGAGAGATGATAACTAGTGTGTTCCTCCTAGTCACATATCTATACAAGAGTGGCTGAGAATGATGAGTGATGTGAATGTGTAAAGGAATCTCTCCCTCCTCTCTCTATATATGAGAGGTAAGGGAGGCCAATAGTACAATATGGGTTAATTCCATTACAATGTAACTTACAATAATCACATGTAGGCTCACACAAGTGGAGCACTACACTCTAAGGGTACACATGTCAAGCTCCAATCTAATGCCATATACAATAAGGGATCCAATATGATGTAGCTACATAAGGTGTGTCCACACCCCTCCCTAACAAGCGCATCCAGACTCGATCACTCCTCCTAAGACATGTTGTTCATTGGGTCCACTCTACCTATGTGAACACTATTGCAACCTAGGTGTCACCAATCCAACTTCAACCCTCCATACATGAACCCAAGCTACCCCACAATGTCTAGGGTCTGATGCCCTCCTCCAAGATGCTCAATGATCCTCCCCCTAAGTAGGGTGTTCTCCAAGCAAGCAAACCTCTCCATATGACCATCATTAAGGACATCCCTCATATTGTTAAGAGAAATCCAATGACCTAGGGAAGAATGCTAAGAAAACACCCAACTGAGGTCAAGAAACCATTGAGTAAGCTATCTCCAATGTGATGATCCATCACATACCATCTCCCATGTGTAAATCCATCATGAACCATCAAGGGGATGAACATACACCATGTACCCCAAATCTTATGAAGCACCCCCAAATATGGTGTAAACACTTTCAAAGTAACCCAAAAGTTCACATAGGGTAGGGAGTATTGTTTTTAATTTTGAAATTATAAGTAATGAATTTCTTTGGATTTTCCCAATTATGTTCCAAGTCTCTTGAGATATGCTTCCACCCCAAGCCTCACAACTGTAAAGGGTCACTATTGTTACGAGTCTAGAGAAAAGTGATTTATTTTTATACAATGCCAAAGTTCCAGACATTTACAATGATTTTCCAAGTTGTTATATGCCTTCCATCCCACAAAAAGCCATTTTTCAATATGAAGATTCCAATTAAGCTTGTGAATAAGATCACACCCAATTATTTATAGGAGTGGACCATCTCTAAAGGTTTCTTATTAAAAGAAAGTATAAAGTTGGTTGAATTTTTGGATTTTATAATCATGATTTTAGTTTAATCAATGTTTACTATTAAACTAGACTTATTGTAGAAGGACACTTGGTTGTTTTTCAAGGTCCACAAAATGCTTGGCCAAGAAAACAATGTTGTCACCATATAAAACTAAAATTGTGTCTTAAGATTATGGTGCCCATAACAAGTTATGGGCAATGTTATTGAAAATATTTTAAATTATGAGACATTTTTATCTTCATTGTTTCTAATACAAAAAATTCTAAGAAAAATAACTCATAAATATTTAAAAACACCCTTTAAAATTTAGAAATCACCTCCCACATGAGTTATGCATTTTTACATAAAAATTTAATTGTCTAAGAACATTATTGATTATGTGAGAATATTTTTAATTATCTAAGAATATTATTGGTGTAGTAGTGAAGGTTGGTGCCTTTGTGCTCAACCTCTTCTAAGTACTTTTCCAAATGATTAATATCATATGTACACGCAAGACATCATTTTTCAATGTTATCAATCATCTTGAAATTGGACCTTAAGAAGGCTTATGACTGTATAAATTGGGATTATGTTAGATTGATGCTTCTTCATTGTGGATTTGGTCATCTCATGACTAAGTGGATTATGGGCACAATCACTTCTGCTACATTTTCCATCTTGATAAATGGTGAGCCTATAAAGTTTTTTAGTAGTGAGAGGGGTTTGCGCCATGGCTGCCCTTTGTCTCCACTTTTATTTGTTATGGTGATGGAGGGATTGAGCCTTTCCTCGGGTAATAAGTTGTTAGAAGGGAGATTGACAGGTATAAAAGTCTCACGGTTGATTAGAATTTTACATATCTTGTTTGTTGATGATGTGCTTATAATGACTAAAGCATCCTTCACAGAGTGGCAAGAGATTCATTCTCTTTTATATTCTTTTTGCGGTGCCTCTGGGATGGAGATTAACGTTAATAAGTCAACATTCCATCATTTTGGTGCTTCACAAATCCTACTTGATAATTTGAATGCCTTGTTTCACTTTGGCATTATGAGTCTAGAAGCAGGGTTTAAATATCTTGGCTATTTCCTGAAGATAAGCCGGTATAAGGAGGCTGATTGGCTCTGGTTAACACAAAAGTATGAGACTAGAATTAGTCATTGGTGCAATCGATTCCTATCGATGGGTGGAAAATTCGTATTGATTAAGGCTGTGTTGAAAAGCAAGCCGGTTTATTGGTTGGCCTTGGCACATATACCTTTCTCGATTTTGAATCGGATTCACATATTGGCTTTTTCCTACTTATGGATAGGGGCAAAAAACCACTCTTCTTTCCTCTTATGTAAGTGGGAGACTATTGCTCATCCAAAAAAGTTTGGAAGTTGGGGGCTCCGAAATATATTTTGCTTTTGCGAGCATTAGCTGCTAAATCGCTTTGGCGTGGTTTAATGGTTCTGGGTATATGGCATCGGGTACTGAAGGATAAATATCTGTCACATCTTTCTATTGTTTCTTGGTTTCGCACTGTCGATCCTGCATTCATATCTGGATCATCAACCTAGAGAAATTTAGTGAATGCACTACCATTGTTGCTACATTGGTTGGCTTGGAAACCAGGGGCGGGCTCTTCCATCACAGTGGGTAAGGATGAAATTTTGGGCTTGGGTAAGAGATCCTTCCTTTCCCCTGAGTTGATATCTTTGATAAATTCAAAACATGTCCACTTTCTTTACCAAGCTAAAAAGGAGTTGGTCCAAGGTTCCATCTGTTACAATTGGCTCGACAACAGAGACCTGGGTTTGATGGGAGAGTTGGAGGGTGAATGGGAGCATTATAGACAAGGTTTGATAGAATTTGGTATATCTCTCACAAGCTGGAAGGATGATTTAAGATGGACGGGGGGGGGATGGCAGCGGTCATATAACCACAAAGCACATTTATAATGCTCTATCTGCTGAACTTTGGGTGAATATTTCTGGGAATGTGAAGAAAAACCTTTGGAGCTGGGAGTGTCCCCTAAAGACAAATTTGTTTACTTGGTTGCTCATCGAAGACAAACAACTAACATGGAACAACTTGCGTAAGTGTGGTTGGAACGGTCCAGGTATGTGCTTTCTATGTAAAGCCAATGATGAATATGCGTTCCATTTTTTTGTCGACTGTCCGTTCACTCTTTATACCTGGGACAAGCTACTAGCTTACTACAGGCTGACTGTAGACTGGAAGGGTACCACACTTCATGAATGTTTTGGAACTTGGGCTAGCAGATAGTTTAATTTTCGTACTCTTCTTGTTTTTTTATGCTGGAACATATGGAAAGAAAGGAATTTATCTATTTTTGAATCTAAGAATCCCTCCACGGAAAAGGTCTTTATGGTAACTATAGCAGACATGGCCTGTTATAGCATGCAAAGAGTGCAAAAGTCTTCCCGGCATCACATCCATACTTTGCCTTATCACAAAATTATTGGATGGTTTGATGGTGTAGTGCAGGGACAAGGGGATCTTAGTGGAGCAGGGGGTGCTATCAAACTTAATGAACATTTGGAATACAGGTGGACACTAAATTGCGGTGGCGGCACAGACAATAGAGCATAACTTATGGCTACTTGGGCAGTTCTTACTCTGGCACAAAGATTAGTGATCACATATATTCATGTTATTGGGGACTCCAAAATCATTATCGATTGGCTCAATAACGTTGGATTGTTGCAGGCTATTTCTATTGAATGCTGGAAAGACGAGGTAAAGGACCTCATGAATTATTTTTCTGTCACTACCTTCGCCCATGGGTATAGAGAAGAAAATCAGGATGCAGATACTTTATCAAAGAAAGCACTAACTGAACGTATTGGAGTCATTATATACAATCAATGGATGGATGGTCATGAAGGGCCAAAAATATTTATCAATATGGTCTAGTTATGGTCATAGTTTTATGAGATCTATATGCAGTTATGAAGTTTGTATGGAGTTGAAGTATCATAATTTTTTCTATTGTTTCCCCATTAGATAGTTTAGATTGTTGTTTTTATTTATGCAACCACTTGGGGTGGTGCATTGGGTGACTTGTTGGGTAGTTGGAATCCTTTGGGTTCTGAGTTTTAGGTCATTTTTGTAACAATGAAGATGATGGTATGAGACAGGTTGAATATGTAATGTGAACATGACTATGTGTACTGATTATATACCTTAATATAATGAGCAATTTTCATCTGGAAAAAAAATAAATTCAACTCCTATTTCTATGTACAATGTCCAATGACTACCTCAAAATGTCTAATAAAAACTCTTGAACATAAAAAATAATCAACAATATCTTCCTTAAATTTAACATGAAAGTAAGCTAATGAGTAATGTCTACCTTAAAGATAACATATTACAAGTATACATCCCAAAGAGTTGGCTCAACTAATTGTGGTCAATGTTGTTGGGCATTTGGCTAGTTCCATACCAACAAGTGCTCGATTCAATTCCTTGTGATGAGGTGTACTAGTCTACATCAACATCTACATCAACATGTTTATTAGGGATGCCATCACAAATGTAAAAAATCATCAAAAATAACATGAAAGTAAACTTAAGTTTATAATATGAATAATAATAATCTAAATTATGGTAGCAACCTAATTAGATGTTAAATCTACATCTCTTTGTTTGTGAAATAATAAATATACTATATATTCTATATAATAATTTGACTACTTAATTTATAAAGATGTACATACCCTACCCCTTTTAAATGTAAACATATAACTTTAAAAAATAAATACATAATTTTAATTATTAAATAATTTGACTACTTAATTTATAAAGATGTACATACCCTACCCCTTTTAAATGTAAACATATAACTTTAAAAAATAAATACATAATTTTAATTATTAAATATATTAATATTGTATATTTACATATAAATATCATCCCAATAAAAAAATTGAAAATCTTGACTTTACAATCCAAAAGCCACCTGGTAAAGTGTTAATTAATGATTTTTTTTAATGCATTATCTATTCATTATTCATTATCTTTTTAGGAACCAAAAGCTCAAATAAAAAGATAAAAAATATTGTACAAAATAATACATTCTTAAAAATATATATAATAAAAACACATAAAGAAAAATAAAAGTAATGTGGGTTAAACAAACTAAAAATATTATGAAAAATGATAAAAATATATTCTTAATAATGTGTAATGAAAATGTAAGAAAAAGTTAGGATTTGGAATTTTTTATTTTATTTTTAATAGCGATTTTAGATTGCAATTTTAACAATTAAAATATGGGATTTTGGAAATTTATAATTGAATTTTGAACAAAAATAATTGGAAAAAATGGAAATCATAGCATGTTTAAATTAGGCTAAAACCTACATGAATTTGAAAGTAGATTTATACTTTATGGTGAATGTGAAGGGTTTATTAATTTGAACCTGAATTTCAACAGTGAAGGTTTCTACTCTAAGGTGGGTTGTTTCTACTCTAAGGTGGGTTTCTACTTTGTTGTGAATTTGAAGATAACTTAGATGATGGTGGTTTCCTAGGGTTGGTAATTCAGATGCATAAGTTCCTTCTCTTATTTAATTTCTTTTCTTTTCAATGTGAGCAATTCACCACATATTCCAAAACCTCAACTTCTTAAGGGGAGGACTAGGTTTCTACTTTGCTGTGAATTTGAACATAACGTAGAGGATGGTGGTTTCCTGCGATTGGGTGCATAATTTCCTTCTGTTACTTAATTTCTTTTCTTTTCAATATGAGCACTTCACCACATATTCCAAAATCTCAACTTTTTAAGGGGAGGACTAGCAAAGTCACCCTAGAGAGTCTTTATGAACATATAGATAATAAAATATTAAGATTCAAGACTCACTTGTAGAAAAGGGAGGCTAGAATACAAGAACTGGAAAAACAAAAACAATCAACCCAAGAAGGAGAGCTCCAAGCAAATATCAACATGAGAGATAGGATTAAAGCGCTAGAAGAAAAACTAATTAACAATTTGATTCCAATTAGTTTTGAAAATAAATTGGATATCAAACCCATAAAAAAGGAAATGAATAAGCTAATAGAGTTGTAGAAAATGGAATCTAGAATACAAGAAATGGAAAAACAAAAACAATCAACCCAAGAAGGAAAGGTTGAAGAGATAGAATAAAAGAGCTAGAAGAAAAACCAACTAACAATTTGACCCTAATTAGTTTGGAAAATAAATTGGATATCAAACTCATCAAAGAGGAAATGAATAAGCTAATCCAGTTAGATCATGAGCCGTAACAAAAGAGAATTGGACCTTATAATTTTTGGTACATAAGAACAACAAGATGAGGACATGCTAGAAATAGTAAAAAAAGAACTAAAAAATAAATCACAAATTGAAACAACTTACATCATAGAAGCAAAGATATTGTGAAAAACAATCGAACATAAAGATAAACAACAAGATGAGGACACTCTAAAAATACTAAAAGAAGAACTAAAAAATAAATCACAAATTGAAACAACTAAATAAATCTCAAATTGAAACAACTTACATCATAGAAGCAAAGATGCTAGAAAAAATAAGAGAACATAAAGATAGGTTGATCCTTGTCAAAATAAGTTGTAATGACTATAAATATGGCATACTCAATAAATCTCCAAGCTTAAAAGGGTCAAGAATATTTATAAATGAAAACCTCATTCCATAAAACCCAATAATGACATAAATATGGCATACTCACTACATCTCCAAGCTTAAAAGGGTCACAAATATTTATAAATGAAGACCTCATTCCATAAGATCTAGTTGAATTAAGGAAGGAAGTTCAAAAGGTAAAAAAAACTAGGAAGGAAGACAAATAGGGAATAATTATAAACCTAAATGCTATTGTTAGGGATAAAGACCACAATGATAATAATAAATAGAATTTTGGGACACATAAATGAAATTCTAAAGAATTCAAGATAATCTCTTACCTTATTGAGGTCTAATAGAATTTTTGAACGTTAATCATCATCATCATAATTTTTATTTAAAAAAATTAAAGTAGATCATATTTTTTTTTAAATAATAGATTATTATTAATGTTGATGATGTTTATTATTAAACACACACACACACACACACACACACACATATATTCATTAATATTGACAAGTTAGAAGAATGCCTGGAAAAAGCAGGTTGTGTCGGCCCTACTCTCACTGGTATAGTCATCAATCTTCTTCTTTATGATGATGATATCGTTCTTATGGAAAGGAGTCCCCATGATCTTGAAAACCAACTAAGAATCCTCAAGGATTTTTGTTCCAATATGGGTATGACTGTTAATACTGATAAGACTAAGATCGTGATTATTAAATCCAATAAGATCCCTTATGATACCTTTGTATATGACAACAACAACTTGGAGGAAGTGACTTCATACAAATATCTTGGAATTGATATTCATCACAAACTCAATTGGAATTATAGCATTGAGAAAAGGATTATTGGGGGATGGAAAACTTATTATGGGCTTGAAAACAATTGTAAATTAGCTAATCTTTGGAGTTGGGATAAGAAGAAACTCCTCTTTGAGACTCTTGTTACACCTGTTATTCTTTATGGATGTGAAGTTTGGGGCTGTAGTATCTCTCGTGAATCCCAGACAAAAATAGAGCAAATACAAAAGAATTTTATAACCTATAATCTCAAAATTAAAGGAAATACGCCATATCCCATTCGCCTCTTAGAAACAAGTCTCTCCCCCATTGAGAACATGGCTATGACTAGATACCTAATGTATAAGAACAAGTTAAACAACATGGAAGACAAGAGGCTACCTAAAATTGCTTCAAAATCAAGTCATAACCACCATCGACTCAAGCGAGGATGGCATAAATACGCCTGGTCTTGGTTAAACTATTGGGGAATCATGGAAGAAACCATTTTGCAGAAAAAAGATACTATTAAAAAAACGTCAAATCAAAATTTAAAGAGAAAATGTGGTGTGATAAAGAGTTGGAAAAAAGAAAATTAAGGTATTATAAAGATGTAATCAACCCTAATCTAGAAGATTAAAATTATCTATCTGTTTTGCCAAGTGTAAAGAAAAAAATAAGCATTGCTAAGATAAGAACACATTCTCATGAGCTCCATAGTGAAACTGGGCGTTGGTCAATTCCTAAAACGCCATGAGATGAAATAGTGTGTCACATTTGTGACACTAAGAAGGTTGAAGATGAAAAACACTTTCTCTTAGATTGTCCAACCTCTATCCACATTAGATCTCATTTTCAAAATATTTATCACACTACCAACCTTCCTAACATCTTAACTCAACAAAAGTATGGTGATCTTGGAAAGCTTCTCTTAATGCTTTTCGAGCATACGAACAAAATTCTAAAGAATCATAAGTAATCACTTACCCTCTTAAGATCTGATAGACCAATTGAATCATCATCAATATAAAATAAATAATTATTTTTATTAAAATAACAATATAAAATAAAATAAAAACACTAAAATTATAAAATAAATCCCAAAATTAAAAAATAAATTATTAAAAACATATTATTTTTTATTTTGAAATCAAAAGTAAATCCCAAAAGTATATCTATACAATGTTGTTAGGGATTTCACTCAATAAAGAGCTACATTTAATATTTTTTTTAAACCAAAAGTAGATCTATACAATGTTAGGGGTTTCACTCAATAAAGAGTTACATCTCATTTCAAAGTCTCAGTAGGGCCCATTATCCTTTGAAGCGGTGAATAGGATACATTAAACATAATTATAATTATTGTTGAATGGGTATTAGAATTGTACCTTGACCATGTGACCAATTAATTTGGAGAACTCATACATTGATGATGTTAATTTTTTGATTGATGTTTTTGATTTACAATTGTGACATGCTTGTTGTGAGTGAGAATATTACAAGAAAAAAAGTATGTGTCAGACAATCTCCATGTTATGTTAAAAAGTATTTTGATATAGATGTTAAAAATAAATAATATTTAGTTTTTCAAATTCATTTAAATTTTAGTTTTTAAGTTTTGTTTAGTAAAGAAACTTTTAAACATTAAAAGTAAAATAATAATAAAATAAATTTATTCTTTTAATGTTAAAAGTAAAATAATAATAAAACAATTTTATTATAATTATAATAATAATAAAATAACTTTATTATTATTAAAGATTTTTTTAATAATTATATTTATTTTAAATAAATTTATTGATTTTATGTTATAACCATTTTACTATAATTAAATAAAAGATTAATAAAAAAAATTACTATATAAATTATTTTTTAATATATATTATTTTAATAATATTAATTTATTTTTAAAGTTACTACTAAGCTAAACATCAAATTGATATATAATTTTTTTTTATTTATGAAACAAAAAACTCTTTATACAACAATTTGATTATTTTTACATTTAAATTCAATTTCTCCTACATACTAAATTAAAAACAATTTCAATTATGATTTCTAATTTTATTGATGGATTTTTTTCCTTTCCTTTAGACTTAGTTACATCACCAACAATATCATGGGAATGGTAGCCGTCTCTCAAGTCATTTATTAATTCAAACAACGTGTAGTTGTTTGTTTTAACATGTATTGCACACATAGAAATCTATGTAGTTCCACTCTACCATTTGTAGGCTTCACAAGGCGCACAGAGTAGTTTTTCCCCAGGGGGAGTCCAACTGGGTCTGTCTCCATTCTTCTCTGATAGCAGAAGATATTATCCTCCAACCGTTTATCCCTGTAGAATATGGAATTATCTTATATGGGTTAAGCTCATGTCCATGATTCATAGAGTCTCCTACAACCCCAGTCGGCATTAATTCATTGATCTTCCATTTAAACTTTATATATAATTATATATACATATATTTTTCCTTGAGCCTTTACTTTGTCTCAGATCTGTTGGTCGTCATGGCGCCTTCGAGGAGAGCAAGCAAGAAGAGGAAAAGAGAGAAGTACACGGAGAAAGAGGGCGTTGCAGAAGTTTCCGTAGATGAGTCAGATTGGTGGCATGGACTGTTACAGAAGCTCTCTACCACAGGTTCCATAGTAGCCTTATATTTATTTCTTCACGAAGCATTTCTTTATTTCTTCATGAAGGATTGTGTATTGTTTGATTTCTCTGTGGAACAGTGTTGGGCTTTGTACGTAATGATACATGAGTTTGTTATATTTAAGACGGAATTTATCTTGATTGGTTTTGTTCAAGAGAGGTCTGCTGTGATGATTTGAGGTCATTCCAATGCATAAGGGACCGATGGGATTCATGGTTTTTTTTAATCAGTAACGGGGAAGGGGATGCTTGATAGGTGTATACAACTCGAATGTGATCAAGCCTTCCCATGGAAGTGCATGTGTTAATGCTGGCTTCCCTCATTGCTGAATAAGTGGTTTTCATGTGGGTCAATGTAGTGATAAGCATCCAGTTTACAAATTGCCCCTGTATTTCGAATCCCTGATTTAGTTTTTGTTCAAGATTTGTCCTAAACTTTAATGATGAATGTAAGTATTTGTGGTGGAAGAAGGGTGGTGATCAGAGCACATAAGTCAAGTTGTATATGTTTGGGGATATATTCTAGTTGTTGAAGTTCCAATTATGTGTTTCAAATTCATCTGGGACTGAGACCTGTGTCAAGGTTTGTTTGATGGATCTCTGCAACTTAAATGAGGTCAAGCCTCCCCATGAAAATACATGTGTAATAGAATGCTGGCTTCCCTCATTGCTGAATAGGTGATTTTTATGTGGGTCAATGTAGTGATAAACATCCAGCCTTCAAATTGTTTAAGATTTCTCCCAAACTTTAATAATGAATATATGTATTTGTGCTGGAAGAAGTGTAGTGATCAGAGCTCATGAATCATGTTGTATATGTTCGGGTATTTGGGTTAACATTCTTGATGTTGAAGTTCCAATTACGAGTTTCAAATTCATCTGGGAATTGGGACTGAGATCTGTGTCAAGTTTTGTTTGATGGACGTATGCAATTTAAATGTGATTAAGCCTCCCCATGAAAATATGTGTAATGGAATGCTAGCTTCCCTCATTGTTGAATTCATGTGGGTCATTGTAGTGATAAGCATCTAGGTTACAAATTGTCCCTGTATTTCAAATCCCTGATATAGCTTTAGTTCAAGATTTTTCTAAAATTTAAGAATGAATATATGCATTTGTGGTGAAGAAGTTTGGTGATCAAAACATGACTCATGTTTTATGCGTTTGGGTATTTGGGTGTACATCCTAGTTGTTGAAGTTTCAGTTACGAGTTTCAAATTTATCTGGGACTGAGACCCGTGTCAAAGTTTATTTTAGCTATTCTTTCAGAGTTTAGTTTGGTGGACCATAATTGGGACTCCGCGGGAACCAAACCAGTGACCACTCTCTCGCTGATAGAAACAACTGCGAAATACATTTCTCAAGAAATTCTGAAATTGCCAAAATTCAAAGTTCTGGACCTGAATGTCGAAGAAAATTGATTTTCAAGGAACCCTTATTTATATCCTGCTTAGGACCAGACTTCCTCCATCATACAGTGTGGAAGGGTGGAAATGCAACAGGAGTAATGTAGTAAGAAGATAAGATGTTGATGAGTTAGAAGAGTGGGTGATTTACCAAAAGACAATCTGCTCCCTTCCAGATAATAGAATGCTTGAGGTGCCAAGTTGCTATGGTGGAAATTGCATATCTTTTCAGTGAGCCATTGTAATTTTTCTTTGTCCTAAAGATGCAATTCGATCTTCCTCAGAATTCAGAGCAACCTGTCCAAACCACCCATTGTTTATAATTGTTATTTGGATCTTGTTGATCATGTAGTTGGATTTGTACTGGTGACATTGTTAGAGTGCTGCACCTTGTCCTGCTACCTTATTTATTTTTTCTAAGATGGGAATTTCTCATAAAAATCAGCTATTACGTCCTAGTTCTCTGTATCTCTTAATTGTCATTGGGAAATGATCTTCAACAACCAATTAGGGTTAGATATTATCTCATTGTTCTTAATCCTGTCAGGGACATGGTCTCTTCATGTATGAATTTATGCTACATTGAGAAACAACTCTTAGAAGTACTGCCAATTGATTTCTGGATATGTTGTACCTGATTCCCATTTGACCTATATAATTTGTATCAAGAAATTCTTCCCCTCCTTCATAACATAATGGTACTGAAGATAATAATACAATCACGGGTTTTTAAACCGTATTCAATCATTGGGTTTCCAGATAGTGATGACCATGGAACATCATGGTATTGAAGATCATTGCATAATGCTTGTAAGTGAAGGCATATTCAATCATTTTGATTTGCAGAAATTTATTTTTGATCTATCGATTGTCTTGTTGCTTTTAATGCTAGCCTACGAGTCTTCCTCCAACAAGGCAAGATGCCCTTAATCATAGTCTCTCAAACAGCAATGTGACTGATACCTTTCACTACAAATGCTATTTGACATATTCTTAAGTCACATAGATCATTCCTTTAGACCTTTCTTCCAAGATCATCCTACTTTGAGTTGTTTGGACTGTTGAACACGTGTATATAGAACTTCACATGTCAGATGACCGGATATTTCCTGTTATATAGTTACTAAGTTCATCCTCATAAAGTTTGGGTGGCAAATGAATATCCATTCGTGACCTTCCCAATGGTAACATATGCTTGCTAGGCTGTAATGAGATTACAGGCAGGTACCATCATATATTAAGCGATTCAAGAGGCACTTTATTTCCTTATAAGTTATGACATTACTGTTCTTGAAATTTTGTTACCATAGAATGTTCCTTCTTAGCAATGTAGGTATCAATGTTTATTATGAATACTAAGAGGCATTTTTTTCTCTATGATCCATTTTTTTCATGGAGGCTTATTTCCATAGGACGTGCATCCATAAAAATGCAGGCACCACTGCTTACATAGACCTCTGTTCATAGGATGGAGACTTTTATTTTCTCAAGAGTTGCTTCTATTTAAGATGCCTCCTAAGAAACAATGTGCCTCTGTATATACCTATATGCAAAATTGCTCCTTAATACTTATACTGTATGCAATGTTTTATGAAGTTGTTGACAGTCTAACAGTAGATGGAAAGATATCTTGTAGTTGGCCTCAAGTTTGACATTTTTTCCCCCGGAAAAAAAATCGTAATTTAATTATCAGAATAAAATTACATTCATCATATGACCTTACAGCATTCCATACATACTTCAAAATATAGATTTCCAGTACATGCTGATTAACTCAGTCATTTGCAGTTCAAAAACAAAAGACAGAAAAACAGTAGCTCCATACCCTCCTACGTATATATCAGGATGTCTCAAATTTGACATATTAGAATGCCTTCAATGTTTCTACATTTGGACTGGGTCTTAAGGTTGCATGCTATATTGCTAAGCATGTTATACTAAACATCTATCTAGATTATTGCCTTTGGTACATGCTGCTGTCATCAGGAAGGGGATTTTCTCCATTATGTCTGTACGGCTTGAACACATTACTGTGCGCAGGAGTATTTATTGAATGCAGGAAAAGAGATTTATTTTGTGATTTTTAGTTATTTTGAATTAGCATGCTACTTATGTTAAGATATTCATATTCTCCGTGGTATTTTTCTGTTTCCTATATAGCAGATTCATTTTAATGAAAAGGGGCACGTAGGCTTTCAAAATGGATTTCCAATGCAACTAAAGACAAGGGATAAATTACCAGTATGTGTATGGAACATTCATTTCAAACCAGAATCAATTCCTCATTCAGCAGAAAGGATGAAATACTAGAACCACATATCTTTTCTAATTTCCAGTTATGTAACAGCATCACAGCAGGCAGTTGATGGGGAATATTGTATGTTTGTCAGAAGCCCATTGCATCACTAAAACTGAACTTCAGAATTGAGAATCTGTCTTAGCATGAAACTTGTTCTTCTTTTTCTGCATGTTACAACATCCTATATTAGGTGGCCAGTGAATTGTTTGTGAATGCCAGTAGTCCCATACCATACAAGTTGCATTTAGTATCTGATATCATCCATCATAAACTAACAAAGAGCTTAAGACTGGAACTGAAGTATGCTCCTCAAGATTCATAGCAATGCAAAGCAGATAAAAGAAAAACACAGGTAAAAAACAAGTCAAGGATTGTGAAATTCATTGTAGATATCTTTTATTTGTTTTTGGTATTTGCTGTAACTGCATAGCTCTTCCTAGCTCTACTACATCACAGTATATCAATTGTGTAAACACCCTTTAATAATTAAAATCTATGAACGTTAATGAGCAATTTATGTCATAACTCCATACAAATGTATGCTCAACAAACTAAAGCGCCCTTGAAGCTAAAAAAGGGCCATAGAAAGTTTAGGGTCTTTAACAGGTTTCATAAACCATAGAGTCTCTAGTAAAATCCATGCTAGTAATACTTTGATGAGAACAACAGTGTCTCGTGTGCACATCTATTGCATCTTAAAGTGTCGATTGAGGTTCAGTTTGAGTTTCTAGGATAGAAACCATTTTTTGTCAAATTAATTAGGCTTTCAGATCACTAAAAGTGGTCAGAGACACTTTGGATAAAACTCAATCCAGAGATAGCAAGAGATTTCAGTGTAGTTGGAAAACCACCAGTGACCAAACTGGCAGAATTTTCTAAACAAACTATGACTTTTACCGGTGTTGCAAAAATCTCTGATTTCTTCCGATTTTTTCCATGTTTTTTAGGTCGTCAAATCTTCCGAGTTTTTTAAGTCCACCTTTGTGCTTGCCAAGTTTTGTAATTTTTTTGCCGTTTCCAATTTTTTGCTGATGCCGAGTTTTGCAACATTGATTTGTAATTTTGTACAGCTGGTCATCTTTGCACTCCCGTTGTCTCCAAGCATTCAGCCATATTTTCTATGCAGTATATTTTCTTTTGACACTCTCTCTTTTCACGAGCAATTTATGTCTCACCAGTTCTGAATAATTCTTCTGCATCTTTTTCCTAAAAATATGTTCTTACCTTAAATCATTTTGTAGTTTTTTAATGCATGTTCCTTATCTCTTTTTCTTATCCATGCTGCTTTTTTCCATGATTCCTTTTCTTCATTACTGAAGTTTGATAGTTTAAACTTTAGATGGATCAATAATTAAATATCTAGAAACATGGGCCCTTTCATCAATTTGAACTTTGTTTTCTTTGAAAATTTGTAAACAATTGGTATGGTGTTAATATGCAAAAGAATTTGTATTCCAAAAAGAATAGATTTGAATATGGCTCAAAATTTCTGCTATAAGGCACTTAAGATTTTCCTTGATTGGTTGCCTTAATGAAGCTCTTAACATGGTTATTTAACTAAATACTGCTCTTAGGGGCTTCTTGAAATTAAATGGCAATAATCAAGGACCTGTGATTTGAACGGCACCACGGCAGATTCTTTATGATAGGATTTTCTTTCGCTTCTGATCTTATTCGGCCCATTGCATTTACATTCTGTCAGTCTCTCATTTTGTGAGATCTCACTCCTAACTTCTGATACTTAGAGTTTCCCTTGCCCAAAGGATCCTAGAGGAGCCTATTTTTGGGACCTAGAACAACTCTTTGGCTTTGAACATAGCTTATGAATCCTGATTGTCAATGCCTCTTCCTATTGCTGAAAATAAAGCCATGCTGTCTATCATATTGCCTATCTCAATCTGCTATGGTAGTCCTTTGATTTAAGACACAGACTTTTAATATTGCTGTGTCTTACTTTCATTAGGGAGTTGTGGTATTTATGGGTCTATTGTTTTCCCCCCTAGATCAAACTTTGAAATGAATCTCGTTTTTTGGAATACAACAATGTTGGTGTTAAAAGGCACCTTAATCGTTAAACATCCTTCCTGTGCTTTTAAGTCTATATTTTCTTGCTTCAATCCTATACACCAGTGCTTTAAAGTTATCCACTGAAGCAATCCATTTTTGGTTTGTTCCTTGTACGAGTTTTAGGGTTCTTAGGTGAGAAAAAACGGAAAAGAAAGTCAACATATTATTGTTCACAGACAACCAAAAATAGTCACCGGGAGTGGTAGTTACAATATGTATACCGACATTCTGCTTCAAAATTTTCTTCCTATTTTTGTAGTGCCAGCGGAAAGAAATTTTGCGTTGCAGAATTAAAATTTGCAATGAAGTTTTTGTAAATAATTCCTTCTTTTCAGATGATGAGTTGGAACTTGGAATCGCAAAGTTCACTAAATTCAAGATCTCCTTTTCAAGAGTCTCTTTGATCAAGATTATGTTATTGCCACCAGTGGCAAGATCAATGTGCCTTGAGCTTTTCTATCCTGAAGATCATTGTTCTAAGATGCTTTTCTTAAGATGTTTTAGTTACATGTTCATATGAAACGATTGTGTTGGCATGCTCTTGTACGGTAAGTGAGAGGTGTAATGCTATAACAATTCAATTAGTTTGTATAGACCTTGATATCATGTTTCCCGAGTATATTAAAGTCTAATATGTTTTGATCTTATGTAAAACAAGGGTGTGCTTTTGCCTTTATTCATGCTGTGATACTCATTTCATTTTTTTGTGCTAGTACGATTTAGTATATGTAGATCATGTCTGTAGGACCTGGAAACAGGCTGATTGTTGGTTCCGGATGCAGGAGAAATGCATATAGATGATGAAGAAGACAAGTTTAAATCATTTTTCAGAGTCTCGAGGAAGACATTTGACTACATCTGCTCCCTGGTAAAACCAGATTTGTCATCAAAGCCATTATCCATTATCATAACTGTAGAAGGCAAGGTGCTAACAGTTGAAAAACAAGTTGCTATTGCTTTAAGAAGATTGGCTTCAGGTGAGTCTCAACATAATGTAGGGGAGTCATTTGATGTGGGGCAATCAATAGTTTCTCAGGTGACATGGAAGTTTGTGGAGGCTATGGAAGAACGAGGCATGCATCACTTGAAGTGGCCTGATGCAAATGAATTGAAGGAGATCAAGTCCAAATTTGAAATGATTCAAGGGTTGCCCAATTGTTGTGGAGCCATTGATAATACCCACATTGTTATGAGTTTGCCCTCAGTAGAAGCTTCAAATATTTGGCATGACTCGAAGGAAAATTACAGCATGATCTTGCAGGCGATTGTTGACCCTGAAATGAGGTTTCGTGATATTCTGACTGGTTGGCCTGGCAGCATTAATGATCATCATATACTGAAAAACTCAGGATTTTTCAGATTATGCGTATGTGGTCAGAGGCTGAATAGCAAATTGAAGGAGTTGGAAGATGGCTTTCAAATTCAAGAATACATAGTTGGCGACGGGGGTTATCCCCTATTACCGTGGCTTCTCACTCCGTACCATGGTAAAGATCTTTCTCCTTCCAAGATTGAGTTCAATGCAAAGCACCATGCCACAAGATTGGTTGCAGAGCGGGCATTAGCACGGTTCAAAGGAACATGGAGAATTATCGATGGGGTGATGTGGCGACCAGACAAACATAAATTGCCTCGAATAATCCTTGTGTGCTGTATGTTGCATAACATCATCATTGATCAAGGTGACGAGTTGCACGCTGATGTTCCCTTATCTCATCATGATTCGGGCTACAAGCAACAATTCTGTCAATTTGCCGATGCAAATGCTCAAACCCTAAGGGAACAACTATCCAATTACTTATCAAGGAAGCCACGTGAATGATCTTAATGAATCATATGTTTGCTTTTTGCTAAATTTGTTGTTTTTCATATTTCTGTCTCTTATTCATACCATCAGCCTCTGTTTCAGAGAGTGTCCGATGGACCTATTCTTATTGGAAATGCTTTCCATGCGTTTCAAGTTCAATATTGAAGATAAAGAGATATGTTTGGAAATCCTTTCCATGGGTTTCAAGTTCAATCTTGAAAATGAAGAGATCTGTTTACCATGCGACAGAATGTCCCTTCCTTATTGAAATGTGTAATCAGTACCTTTCAGTGCCAGAACTGAACCCATGGAATAGTGATCAAGTGGTCTCCAATTTCCTTGTTTAACATCATCATTTGGACTGTGGTTTATGCATTTAACTGCAATTTCCTTCACTGCCACTACACATTACCCGAACTAAAACACAAGACTTGTATATTGTTTTAGACTTATTGTGCAATTCCATCCTGTTTCTTTGATTAAGCACATTGCCCTATAATGTAAGATCAATAATGAGCATTTAGACAAAACCTGTGACAATCATCATTTCATTAGCTTGTTTGATACTTTATTTCTTATTTTCATGGGCTAATTCTTCAAAGATGTGAAAACAAGTATATAAAGCCCTGGTAAAGTCTCCAAGGTTTTGAGATAATACTAGTATCCTTGATGAAATCCCTACCAATGTAAGAAAATAATTCTTGTTGGATGGAAAGGCACTTAGCGAGTCCATAGAGGGGAGATCAGTTGTTCAGCACAGATACAATCCAGTCACCAAACACTTTATCTGTGTCCCTTTTTAGGAAGAAAGCTATGAAATTAATTCAAACGAGAAGCATCTACCCACATCAGGACTATTGTTTGAAGCTCCAAAACGCCAGCTTAAGTGCCTTCCTTGCCATGTGAAAATGGATCATTTGGTGATGAACTGAAATCTTAGTAGATATGAATGTATGTGTGTATTGGCTAATACGAAATTGAGGTTTTATATCTTCGATGACAAAAGCTTGATCCGTGCATTAGTACTCTTAACCAGGGGACTTTTCTCTTTTTCTATACAAAGAAAATTTCTTGATCAATTTCAATTGTTTTATTTGTTTTATTATGAATGGTTAAAAATTTTCATCTGACATTTCCTTAGTTATCACTGACAAAATAATTAAAATAATAAAACTAGCACATCTGCATAAGTAACAAAGTAACAGATGGTGAATGTAATGTAGATAGGGATCACCATCCATTAACAGTACATATATCTCTCATCTACCAACTGTATAAACATCTCTGATCTCATAATTAATAGTTGAATAACTAAATTATAGAACAGTGGAAATTAAAAAAAGACATAACTATTGGATGCATCTCCACCATCCAATCTTACATCCTCCGATCTATTTCCAAAATAAAAACGCATATTAACATAATTAAATGTATATATAAATTGAAATTCCACATACCGCAGTTGCACCTCAAAAATGCATATTATGATATTTACATTGCACTTTCTCTAAGACTTATTAGTAGTGTATATATGGAGTTAAATTATTTAACTGTAACTAAATATCTTCCAAAATAATTGCATTTTTTTTTTCAAAAATTACAAAAAAATTGGTAGATACCACTGCTAAATTGTGTAATGGTGTGTAACTGAAAATACATATATTGCCAATATGAATTCTGTAATGGTGTGAACTGAAAATACATATATTGCCAACATGAATTCCCAACCATATTAGAGATCTTGGATAATCATCATGAATGGAAAATATTCAAATTTATACCAAAATAATTGCATTTTTTTTTTCAAAAATTACAAAAAAATTGGTAGATACCACTGCTTTCCTATATATAAATTGTGTAATGGTGTGTAACTGAAAATACATATTTTGCCAATATGAATTCTGTAATGGTGTGAACTGAAAATACATATATTGCCAACATGAATTCCCAACCATATTAGAGATCTTGGATAATCATCATGAATGGAAAATATTCAAATTTTATATAAATTTTAAAAGATATTTGATGATAATAATAATTAAATAAAATATTCATAATATAAATAAAGATTAATAGTAATAATTAAATAAATTAATCATAACATTAATAAATTTTAATTTAAGATGATTAAATTTTATTATTATTTTTATTTCTTATTAAATTAAAAAAAATTATCTTTAAAAATGTTAATTCAAATTTTATAAAAGTTAATGATAATAATTAAATAAATTAGTCATAATATTACTATAATTAATTTATAGTGATATATATTTTAAATTTTTTTCTAATAACTTTAATTTAATCTTAAAAAAAGTTATTTCAAAATTGTAAAAAAAAAAAACAATTCTGATTTAGTCATAATTTAATTATATAAGATAATGTAAGTTTTACAAGACTTATGTATCTATAGGTATTTTTGTTTTGTTTTATTTTTTATTTTTATTTTACATTTATTAATATAATTAACAATTCTTTTTTAGATTTCTTAAGTTTTTCTAGTTTATGGTCAAGTTGTTCCAAGGTGTCATAAATTTCATGATGTTAGGTCCTTTTCTCTTCAATGACCTTAGCTATGAATGATTTGGTATGTTAGTCTAAATCTATCACTTTCTAGTATTTTGTGTCTCTACTTCTAGATAAGCTCGTGTATGAAACCCAATCCATGAATTCATTCTCAATTTCCTTTTGCTATCAAATTGGATTTCTCTTTGACCTTGTTTTCAATATGATTCGACACTACAAGAAAAACACCTTCTAACAAAGGCTTTTGCGGAGGCTTTTAGGGTTACAAGGTTGGGCAAAATTATAAAAAAACCTTTGCTAAAACCTCTGCAATTGGTAGCAAAGATTTTACTAGATTTTCACTATAACTAAAAATTTTGGGCAATTGGAGGTTTTTTTTATCAGTGTGCTTATATCAATATGGCGCATTGGTGTGGTAATTATATACAATATGCATTAGTGCCTCAATTGAATGTTTGGAACATGTTAGTGGTTATTGTTAAGAAACACATTTATAGTAAAAAGTCAAAGAAAAAGTTCACATTGATCATCTTTGGATCCACTTAATTCCTTTCTTTGCAACATTTCCATAAAGATTTTACGTTCTTTTCCACTTATATTCCAAACATTTTTTTGAGTTTCTTCATGTTTTTTATTTACATGACACACATTATCCAATACACATCATTTAAACCTATATAAAATTTGAATATATTACTTTTATATGTCACATTTTCTTCTTGGGATGTGCTTCCCTTGTCTTTGTTGCTATGAATTTTTTTCTTTGATCTTCTATCATCTATCCTCTATCAATAAAAACTTTGCATAATGAAATACACAAATTATGAAATATGTTTTACAAATTAAGTAAAGAATTTTAGGCCAAAATCATGTTCGGGTTAGGTGGTGCATACAATATAGTAACATGTAGCAGTGCACTCAATACATACTTAAGCACTAGTGCATTTAATACAGACTTAAACATTGATGTGTTATTTCTATATAAATTGCACTAATAAACTTGGTAACACCAAAACAATGCACTTAATATAGTGTTTTGTACCAGTGTGTCATTTCTATGTATTGCATATCACTAAATTTAGTATTCTTTTTAAAAAACATCTCTAATCGATACTTCTCAAATAAGAAATGCATTAGTGCATTGTTACTATATAGTTCCCATTGTTACTATATAGTTCCCAGAAGTGTGGGTGTGTAAACGGTGTGAAAATGGGTGTATAGATAGTGTGAAATTATGGTGTGATAATAGTGCCAAAATTGGATGAGTAAATAGTGTGAAATTAGCAGCGAAGAGTGTTTACCATAAGGAGTGAAACAACATGCGAAATTAGGTATGAAGAGTATGATACCAGTGAGTGCAATCACGAGGCATAGATACCATCTCGGGTTTGTATTCCCCCATGCACTGATGCAAAAAAAATTGCGTGAATTTTGTTGCACATGGAATTTTCGTGCGAGAGTATGGATCTCTAATTGACATTAGGGTTAGGGTTTCCTCACGAAAATCATAGAGTGCAAACTAGAAGAGCCAAGGAAGACTGAGGAGAGACCAGAGAATTGGTTAGGACTGAGTAGAGACCAAAGAATCGGTCAGGGCTGAGGAGAGGTGTTTTTTGCACCCTAGGGGAAAGGAAACACCGAAATAAATTATGGAGTTAGAGTTGGCTCTAATACCACTGTCAAGCCAGGGATGGCAGAAAATTAACTCCACACTTGATGGTCTTTGCATTAGCATGATAGGTTAATAAATACAAATTATATGACTGTTGGTATTCTCCAACGCACGACTCTTCCTATCACGTATAACACTTCATATGTACATTATTGTTACAAGTAACACAACCACAAAGGATTATGTGCCCAACAAACTAGAACATCGAGACCTCACAACATCCAAACTTAGAATAGATGTCATAAAATACAAAAATAATCAGAAAACCCAAAACAACTATAGCTTAGTAATTAGATTACTCGAAATCGATGAAGATTAGTGAAGTAACATAGTTACCAACTTAACGAGAACTCTACATAGTTCTCATTTTTTTAGGGGTCACATTTTTTACCTCGTTTTGAAAAGTTGTGCTGGTAGCACCCCCCTCCCTTTTTAGGTTGTTTTTTGATATTTTTAATCTTCTTATCTATAATGTATCCACATTATTTTTTACGATGGTTAAAATTTAGACCCGTCACATTAACAATTGATGTCATTGTGGACAAAGAATTTAAATTTACCTTCGAATCAAAAGTGATGTTACTGGTAGCACTGCTTTTTTTTTTGAGTTGAAATCATAACTTAATTGAAACCGTGTCCTCAACAACTCGTACCATCATCGATAAACAACTCAAAATCGGCTCCTAAATCATTGCTTAGATTTTTATTTTTTAAAATTTACATTAAAAAAATCAATAAATTGGACAAAAACAAAAACTCTAAGCCAAAACACTA
>ML778512.1:753160-780898 GCA_009831015.1 Picea engelmannii | reverse complement strand
ATAGGGTTGTGGGGGTGATGTCATGCATCGCCTTAGCCCCCTCGTGAGCTAGGGTGCGGTCTTGTGGGCGTCTACGTGACCACGACTTGACCCGCGGGGTGCTGGGGCAATGCCAGATATTGTCTTAGCGTCCCTCTGGACGACAAACAACCAAGAGTTAGCTATCTTCCGATTGGAGGACCGCGACAACAATGTCTGACATCACCCCGCGACCACACACACACACACACACACACACACACACACATATATATATATGCGTGTGTGTGTGTGTGTGTCTGTGTGTGTTATAACTATATATAGTGATATATAGTTTTTATTCATTTTTTATTTTTTAATGAAATTTTGTATTTAATTTTTTTTTTCTATAATTTTAAGTTTATTTTAAAGTGTTTTTTTCTTAATTTTTTTTTATTTTTTTTTATTTTAGGCGTTTTAGTTTAGTTTTTTTAATACATATTTTTACTTTTTTTTAGGTAGCATCACTTTTTTATTTAGGTGTTGATTTTAATGTTTTTCTGAGCAACTATATGAGTTTTGAAGGCCATGCTTGAAAAATGTTGTAATTTTAACCCCGTTAGAAAAATGGTGCTACCGGTAGCACCACTTTTTTATTTGGTGGTTGATTTTCATGTTTTTTATGCAAAAATATGGGTTTTAAGGGCTAGAGTTCTCATTTTGAGGTCACAGTTCTCGTTAAGTCGGTAACTTTGTTGAGCGCCTTCATCATGTATGGTAGCAGTGTTTCCTTTATTGTAGATAAGTGGAGGCACTCCCTCGGCTTTTTCCTCAATCTCAATTGGGTCAGCATTTCCTACATCATTGTCTTCGTCCACCTCCTTAACCTCATCACTACAAGATTTAGATCCTGAAATAACATTTACTAGAATGCCATACTTGCTTTTGAATTGTTCTAGTTTGTTTTCAAATTTCTTCTCCAGTTGATTGATATTTTTACGAGAACTCAAAGCTTTATTTACCATGACCTTCAATTGCATGTGCCACGAAACCTTTAACTTGCAAATATAGCTCAAGTAGTCTTAGATATTTAGAGTCACAACCTCTAGATTGACTTGGGTCCAGGATCCAATGTTTGAGTTAAGCATCAATATTATCACAAGAGGTTTGACCCCATCTCTCCTAGACTTTTGCTTCGATGGTTTCCACCTCCCATTTTACCTTTGTAGAGAAGTGATGATGCAGAAGCATCGCACCCCCTAATCAAAATTGAAATTCCAAGCTTCTAGAAGGCAAGTGTGGCCTTGAGGACACGATTTTCTCTTCATTCACTTAAAAATTGATAGGGTTGTTGTATATTGTTATGAAATTGCTCTATTTGAGAATGTAGTTAGAAATCCATGGAGAGGATCATGGATCTAAGATGATCCATGGTAATTCTATTATTCTTATTATATTGTAAGCCTTCATGTGTTAGGTAGGCATCCATTCACAATGTAAATCAGGTCGAGGGCGGCTAGGCCAAGAGAGGTCGTAGTATGTAATTTAATTGGGCTCGATTCTAAATCAAATAATGTATTTGAGTGTCATTGAATTCTGTGTTATCGTGTTAATTATGTATGAGTATTCAAATCGTGAATCCATATATCTATGTGAATGTGATCTGGTTATTTGATGTCAGGAGAGCGTAAATGGGTTGTGAATGCATTGACAAATGAACACATGAGAGAGTTGCACGGTTCATGTCAAATTCTAATTCCAAGTCATGTGTCACCTTGGAGAACTGGGGCATTAAATTGTTCATTGGTAGGTCAACTGAATCATGATGTGATATCATAGAGGTTATATTGGAACTCTGCCTAGCTTGCCAGATCAAATGAAATTGAGATCGAAATCGATACCACCAAGTATTGTGTTTTCCCTTAACTGAGTTTTGTGATTGTGGTTCGAGTGATATCTTATAGTGAAGCTTTGTGTATGGTGTGCGCCCAACTTTATGATGAGAATATGAGATCAAAGTTGTTGCAGGATAGAGTCGTGAGGGGAAACATTGTATTCCAACAAAGGATCTCCATCTGTACAACATGAGTTCGAGATTGAAGAATGAATAGAAGGAGAGCGTCTTTGTTGGATCGGGGACGAGATCTAGAGCACCATTTATAACCCACGGTGTCAAAGGTAAGGATATTGTTTGAGTTAAAGTGTTGCCTTGGGATATTTTAGTCCATTTTGTGGAACCATAACCCACATGTATGAGGATTGATATCTCAGAAAATCGATTCAAAGGACCCTCATTTTTTGTCTTCATCAAGTGGTATTATAGCAGGGAAAGGTTTCTTCGCGTGTAAGTGGGTAGGTGCAAAATCCTAGAGGAGCAGAGGATGCTCCGAGAGGTTATAGAAGAGAGAACCTATAATACCAAAAGGCCAAAGCTTAGGAGGAATCTTGGTGAGGTATTGGGTAGCAGGTGCGGAGGCTTGCTACAAAGGCTTAGTTGCAACTCACTATTGAGCATGAGAAAAATCCTAGTGTTTGATGCATGAGGAAAAAGGAAGACCGGAGAGGTTGAAGATGGAAAGCAACATTGAAGATGCATGATTAGGAGATCATGGAATTTTTTTACCTTGGGAGTCTGATGTAGGAACATTGTACCCCCATAATCAAAATCATAATTCCAAGCTTCTAGAAGGCAAGCATGGCCTTGAGGACACAATTCTCTCATCATTCACATAAAAATTGATAGGGTTTTTGTATATTGTTATGAAATCACTCTATTTGAGCATGTAGTTAGAAATCCATGGAGAGGATCGTGGATCTGAGATGATCCCTGATATTTCTATTAATATTATTATATTGTAAGCCTTCATGTGTTAGGTAGGTGTCCATTCACGATGTAAATCAGGCCGAGGGATTCCAAGCCAAGAGAGGTCGTAGCATGTAATTTAATCGGGCTCGATTCTAAATCAAATAATGTATTTGAGTGTCATTGGATTCTTTGTTATCGTGTTAATTATGTATGAGTAGTCAAACCGTGAATCCATATATCTATGTGAATGTGATCTGGTTATTTGTTGTCAGGAGAGCGTGAATGGGTTGTGAATGCATTGACAAATGAGTGCATGAGACTGTTGCACAGTTCATGTCAAATTATGACTCCAAGTCGTGTGTCGCCTTGGAGAATCGGGGCATTAAATTGCTCATTGGTAGGTTGATTGAATCGTGGTGTAGTGTTATCATAGAGGTTAGATTGAAACTTTGCATAGCTTTCAAGATCAAATGAAATTGAGATCGAAATCGATACCACCAAGTATTGTGTTTTCCCTTAACTAGGTTTTTTGATTGTGGTTCGAGTGATAGCTTATAATGAAGCTCTGCGTATGGTGTGCGCCCAACTTTATGATGAGAACATGAGATCAAATTTGTTGCAGGTCAGAGTCATGAGGGGAAACACTGTATTAGCAAAGGATCTCGATCCATACAACATGAGTTCGAGATTGAAGAGTGAGTAGATGAAGAGTGTCTTTTTTGGATCAAGGACGAAATATGGAACAGAGCACCATTTATAACTCGAGGTGTCAATGGTAAAGAGATTTTTTGAGTTAAATTGTTGCCTTGGGATATTTTAGTCCATTATGTGGACCCATAAACCACATGTATGAGGATTTGTGTCTTAGAAACTCGATTCAAAAGAACCTCATTTTTTGTCTTCATCAAGTGACATGGAAAGAACCCATCACCACCTTATCAAGGGTCATGATATTTCCTTGGGCTTCTCCCTCTCCTATATGATCCACATTTTTAAACTTATGGGATGCCCTCTACATGTGCCCTTAGGATCCACCATGGTTGGGAAGCCTCTCTCTAGCTAAGGAATCACCCACTCCAACTTAATGCTACAAAATCTATACCCATAATCTAAGAGTCCAAAAATATAGTGTCATCGTAATCAATCAAGAACAAATCTCAATCTCCAAGTAGTGTCAAATCCACATGCAGAACCAATGCCAAATCCACTAGTCATAAACAAATTTAAGTCAAGGCCTCTGACTCCAAGCCTTGGATGAAAAACCATGAACACAGTGTTGGTGGTGATGTACATGAGTCCCTCAAGAGTTCCCCTAACCCATTCCTAAAACTCCACTAACCAACCTAATGATAGAGTTAACCCAAATCCAATGCTCAAACATTTCTTCCACAAAGTCTTTATTATGCACATTTCATGTATAATTAGAGTCAAACCAAAATCAAAACCATTTACTACCCTCCATCATGACCTTGTAAATTCCCATCCTGGCCACCTCCATCATTGAAAGCCCGAGTTAATGTAAAAGTATGTGAATGGTCAGTCTATTTATATTCATGTCCCTTCCATCGCCTATCATAGTCCTATCAACCCATCCCTTGTGTACTAGATGGTGTCGCATGAAGGATCCTTGTGTTCTCATGTTTCTTTTTATGTATATCTCAATTAACACCCCATCTAAGGATATATCCAAACACATTAATTAAAATATAATTTAAACAATATTATTATAAAAGTTATTTTATTTTTTTAGTAATATTAGAAATTTTATAAAAGAAATGAAAAATAAAAAAAGATGTTGCATTTGCATATCTACAAAACTATTAAATAACACACGATTACTTTTAGTAGTGAAACAAATCGGTGTGTTTTAATCATGTGTACATGCTTATGTGTGTTCAATATATAAGCATGGGTTTGCAAGGGAGATTATCAAGCACTGATGCTCCTTACATGTATGTACACACCAATGCTCCTTGTATGAAAGCACTGATGCTCCTTACATGTATGTACACACCAATGCTCCTTGTATGAAAACAACAGAACAAATTATAAAATACAAGCATCAATAAGGGTAATGTGTATCAAGGCATTTTTAATTAATGAAGCATCAATACTCATACATATACTATGCACACAAGTGCCACATATTACAACAAAATCCTTGTTAACTTCAATGATACTATTACTATTTTCGTTAATGTTATCCTTGCCATTATCAATACCCAAATATTGTGGTGCGCAACAAGATATATCTCACAAGTGATTAACAATATGCATATGCAATGGTACTTTGAGATGATATATGGAGAAACTATGCATCTTATATAGTGGTGCACTAGTGTGATAGTATGTTTAGTACACTAACAAAAGAACCTTTGTAAATCCTCTCGTCACCCAAATTTTTTAATTACAATAAATGTCCACAAAAACCTATGATGTCTTTAGCTAAGGTTTTTTTGATAATTTTTTTGAATCCTATAATGTAAAAACCTCTACAAAGCGTGTTTTTCTTGTAGTGTTCTTTACATGTTTTGAAATAATCTCTTGATTATATAATACTATTGTTATGATTTAGTCACAGACGGAGATTTCACACTATATATTGTTTTCCTTTCATTACTTTCTGGTTGAGAAAGGATAGGGTTGTGGAGGTTTTATCGATGTAATAGGTTCCATTCCCTTAGAATATGTGGGATATCTCCTCAACCTAAACATTAATAGTCAGGTATGACACCTTGAAATCCCATAACCTTCTATATCTAAAATGGTGGGATAATAATATATGTTTTCCGTAGCATCAAGGGCATCCTTCCCTCATTTAATTCAACCACTTTGTTCTAGAAGGGGTCCCAACTCTATTCCATCTACCTATTCTATGTGCCTACTTAGATAGGACATCTGAACCCTATGAATTATGAACTTCTTCATAGATTATTGTCATAAACCAAAATTTAGAACCATGCAAATCCATTAACATTATAGGATACAAAAAATTTTTAACACTCCCAATAGAAGCTTGTAACAATTCAAAATCATAGTCAACATCGGCCAACATTGAAGCAATGGTAATTCATAATCATGCATAAAACCATTAACATTCCTAACTAAAATATAGAATATATTGATCAATTTCATACTTAAATTTATAGGGAACAAATGCTTTTCATAATCATCGACCTCATGCCAAACAAAAATACTCAAATTTGAATTTTTGTTCACTCAAATTTGTAAATAGGCATAAAATGTTGATAATAATGCATCTTCAGGTTTGTAATGATTACACACGTATGGGAAAAGTTTGGGAAAGTAATGTTAGTAAGAGAGTATTCAAACAACACACTATAATTTTCCTTCAAGAGTGTTTTATCCCCTAGATATGGGACCTCAATAGGTTGAATTCATAACTGATACAAACCTATGGTGGGTTGCATGTCAATTTCACATGGATTTGTTACTCATTTTGTGTGCTTTGCATTTAAATGAGGGGAGGGTTCATTCCTCACATAGTAGACAATCTGGCATCCTTTCCTATTTATACTAAATGGTAAGCAAGCATAATGAATATTGGACCTTCCATCTGTAGAAAATAGTCATGATAACCTATGCAAGGTGAACAATGCTAAGATATTCCTAAGAATATTAGAGAGTAAACAATGACATACATACATGTACAATGAAAAAGACATTTACCCTAGAAACCCTTAACTAGGAAATAACAAACTCAAAGCCACACCTCTTTCACATTGTATTAACAAAACAAATCACAATACAATGTATAGGTATTCAATGTCATCGTTCAATCATAACTCATTAAGTTGTATTACAATACATTGGTTATAAAACCATGGAACAAACCCCCCCCCCCCCAAAAAAAAAAAAAATTAGCTTAAAAACATGTTGGAATACACATCATTTTAGTATGCAAAGAATACAATACATATCCAATGATTCTTCCACTTATTGAATTGCATAAGGGGCCTAAGAATACATAAAATCCACTGCTTGGGAAAACTATGTGCATTGATTCCTTGCACCAATAATACTTTTCAATACTGATAGACTTTATCAACGAGTCTACAACATTCATCAAGGTATCAACCTTCAACAAAACCTTGTTGTCTTCAACCATGTCTCTCATAAAATGATATTGCACATCAATATGCTTTGTCTGGGGATAATAAGTAGGGCTCTTTGGAAAACATATTGAACTTTGGATATCACAATTTATCCTTACAAATGCCTATACAAAACCAACATCTAAAAACAGCCTCTACAAACATACAACTTCCTTAATGCATGAGTGGATGTCATGTACTCAACATATGTAATTGAGAGTATAACTACATCCTATCTCTTTCTCATATAGTTGATGATGCCACCAAACAATTTAAACATATAACCACTTATAGATTGTTAGTGATTAATATATACAAACTAGTATGCACTAACAAAACCTTGTACATATACTACTATGGTCTAGGTCTTTTTGGTAGAAAATTGCATAATCTAAAGTGCCACACAAATATTTGAAGATCCTCTTTATAGTAGTCCAATGTTCCTTCCCTAGGTTTGGCATATACCTTCTCAAAACACCCACTGCATGGGAAATGTCTAGTCTCGTACATACCATGAAATGCATTAAACATTCAACGACACTTGCGTAATTAACTTGATACATTTCCTCAACATCCTCTTCCATCTCGGGACACTATTATGTAGATAATTGTAAGCCAACAAAAATAGGAGTAGTAATAGGTTTACATTTCTGCATTCTAAATCTCAATATTGTATCAACATATTTCCTCTTATTCAACTAGAGTTTCTTGTTTAAATAGTCCCTTTTAGTTTCCATGCCCAAAATAAAATTAGTAGCACCAAGATCCTTCATGTCAATTTGAGATGAAAGTGGAGAGTTAACATCCTTAATAATTTCCATGTTGTTTCCAATTAACAACATATTATGATTCAACATACAATGACACAATAACAAAGTGATCACCAACATGTTCGGTATAATATTAACATAATGATCAAATTTACTTCATGAAATCGAAGTCCCAATACATAAGTATCAAAGTTTGGATATCACATCCTTGGAGGTTGCTTCAATCCATAGAGGGGACTTCTTAAACCTACAAATGAAGTCATTGTTTCTTGTCATAGTAAAACCTTCTAACTGCAACATATAGATTTATTCTTTTAGATCCCCATATAACAATGTTGTTTTCACATCTAGTAGTTCTACTTTGAGATAAAAATAAATAACAATAGACAAAAGAAATACAATGGAAGTTAACTTATAAATGAGAGAAAAAAAATATTATAAAAGTCAATTCCCTCCACTTAGGAATATCCCTTTACTACCAAATGAGCTTTGTACTTCTCCACTTCTTCTACATTGAACTTCTTCTTGAACAACCATTTTCTACCAACCATTTTTCTTCTAGCAAGTTAATTGACTAAATATCATGTCATGTTTTTGTCCAAGGCCTCCATTTCTTCAACCACGACCTTCTCCCATAATTCACTTTTATTTGTATCAACTACCTCCCTAATAGTTTTAGGATCATCATTGGTAGTGTAAGGTCTTTGGCTATATGGGTGCGGAGACCATCTCCCAAGTCCTCAAGGAGACGAAACTTGGCATTGCTCTGGATCCCAAGTTGGGAAATTGGATGCTTTGGGCATGTGAACTTGCTAAGGGGATTTCCAAAGTATGAAGCAATGAAGAGATTGGGGCACATTGGCATGAGGGGTGCACCAAGGTAGGGCACGTCGGTCCCAAGGGGCACGATGATTGACGAGTGCATGGGTTCGTTTGGGTGATCAAGTCTACAAAGGAGTGCGATGATTCATTTTGTCGACTTGGTCCACGAAGGGGTACGACGATTCATTTGGACCCTTGGGTTCGCGAAGGGGCATGACGCCCCCAAAGGATGTGACGGTTCACAATGGTGACATTTGGAGTTCATATAAGAGAACAAGGGCACACAACCAAGGAAGGATATTTGAAGAGAATGAGAGAAAGAAGAGCTCTATGGTTCTGAGGTGGAAAAAGAGAGGTGAGATTCCTCAAGGAGCCAAGTCTCTCCACTTGGGAGGACTTGTGCTACCTTGAGATGGATTCGTTGGACAAAGTTGGGTGAACTTCTCTTGGGATAGTTTTGGGAAATTATGGAAAACGTAAGTTTGTTGGAGGCGTGTGTGAGGTAGAACCGCAAGTTGTGAAGTCTCTGGAAAGGAAGATACAACAAGTCTGTGGTTGAGGGAATGTGATGCAGGAGCATCGCCAACAACAAGCAAGTGTGGGACAAAACACCAACGCATTTTGGCACATGATGAATTGTTTGAAATATTTTGAATTTTGATACGCCAAACTTAAATGTAATAATTAAGAAAGGGCGTACTTGTAGATTGTAATCAAACCTTGAGTGTCCCGCTCTCATCTGAAGGACTAAGAGGCATTTATGCTAGTAAATGTAAGTAGGTAGTTTTAAATTCCTAGATTAGACAGTTTTAGGAGTCGGAGGGAAAACGGATATAGACACCCTCACTTGTATCATTGTAACATTAGCAGCATAATCAATCAAGAGAGCATAGAGAAGAAGAAGCAGAGAGCTGTGTAGAAGAACCCATGTACATAAGTTCTGAGATTAATATATGAAGCTTTGATCTAGACTCATGGTGTTCAAATACTTTCTGTGTATGCATGATTGAATGTTATGCTCATGATTGTTTTACTCTTTCTGATATACATTTTCTTTTATGCCATGTATGTATGATTTCATGTTAAGCATTCAAAGTCTGAGAGAGTCAAGAATGAGTTTCAATTGTTTCTCTATCTGAGCAAGAGTTTCCTGCAAGGAGTGCAGTGAAATTGTCTGCAAGGTGTGCGTTGACAGAAGTAAGAGTTCGTCTTTGAAAGCTCAGGAGGGATAAACATTGTTCTCATTCTCGCAGAAGTGAAAATTAAGCACAGGAGCCATGCAAGGAGTGCATAGGCCGAGTGAAGTCTCAGAGTTACAACCTGAGCAAAATTGTTGAAGGACTGTTGTCGCAGTGAGTGCACAGAGTCAAAGAGGTTCAAATACTTGGAAGTATTTGAAGAATTTCCACAAGGAGTGCGTGCAGGAGTCTTCTTGAAGACTCGAGTTGTGGAGAAATCTCAGGAGGGATAGAGTCTTTGAAGTTGTCGAAGAGAAGCTCAAGAGGGATAGTGACTTGAAGTGTTGTAAGAAGGCGCAACGACGTTGTTTTGCAGGAGGATAAGTTTCGTGAAAGAACATTTTGTTCATTTTGCATGAATCGTCAAGGAGGAATTGGGTGGTCAAAATTCTCCGTGGAGAATTCGCGAAGTCCCGAGAGCCGTTAGATCTTGCAGAAGAGCAAGGAGAGTTACAGTGAGTGTTTTTATAAGTGCAAGCTCAGGAGAAATCGGGCTGTAGGATCTGAGCCAACAAGGGTCGTTGGATTCACTCGCATAATCTCATTTTGTGGATTCACGAGGTCGCGAGTGGCGAAGTCGCGAGAGAATCACAGTCGTCCATCGGAGGAGGACAGGTGGCAGAGATCAAGGGATCTTGCGAACGCGGAGGTTCGCAAGGTGAGAGCCCACAGATTGGGTGCTCCAAGTCACGAGTGGAGAAATCGTGAGGAGCTAGGACAGCTATAGGATCTGAGTCAACAGGGGTCGTTGGATCACTCACATAATCTCATTTTGGGGTTTCGTGGGTTGAAGAACCGAAAGCTTAGCATCGGGATTCACGAAGTTGCGAAGCCCGAAACTCCAAAAAGGCGGGAAGTTCCATTGTGGGACCTGCGTTAACGACGTGTCGAAATTTCGGCATTTCAGCATATCAACGGATAGGAAGTCGATACTTTTGTCTCGAAAGTCTCGAAGTCACGAGTTGCGATAAGGAGTAGCGAGGAGTTCGGGACCTCGGCACTTCGGATGTCGGGATACAAAGGAGGTAGCGCTTTGGGAAGCGAAGTCGCGAAGTGTCGAAGCTGGGCACGAGGGACACGTGGTAGAACCACAAGGTGGGCCCATGCGATAGATAGGTGGACACGTGTTACCTAGTGAAAGGAGTCAACACCCGTTGACCTCTCGCATCTCAGGGAATCGTGAGATAAGGGAACGAGAGCTCAACCCTTCGACTCGCGAAGTCGCAAGTAGAGAGTACGCGAGGAGAAAATTCAACATCACTTCTCGGGGTTTCGTGAAAGGAAGGTGCCAAGGTTGGATGCCACAACTCGCGAAGGTGCGAGTAGTGAGAGGTGCTAGCGCTTAGCCTAGCCGGTGGTCTCGGAAGGAAGGCACTGACAAAAGAAGAGCTGTACCCATTTCCTGATGTTGGATATCGTGGGATTGAGAAGGAAGAGTTGGGAGTCACGACTCCCGAACTTGCGAGTTGCAAGTTGCGACAAGCGCCTTTGGAATTGGGCCTTGGTCACAGTGTTGTGGTCGCACAGAGAAGGGGAGCTTGCGCTTAGTGCCGTTCGCATAGGGAAGCTACCAAAAAGGACCTGTGGATCGATAATTTGTGATTCCACCAGGGAATATAAAGAGTCGATTAAGCTCGAGGGAGATAAAGAACGATCCTGTAAGCGGATCTCAGCCCGGGGGCCGATAGGTCTACGTCAGTTTAGTATCAGAGCTTGATTCTGTTTGTATACTTCAAACAGGGAAAGCGAGAAAGAAAATCTCATTCATGCCGCCAAGAAGAAGAGACAGACAAACACCCGATCCGCCAGAGGAAAGGGAAATGCCAAGAGGAAGTGGTAGGCAGGTGCCAAATCTAGCCATGGAAAGAGAGATGTGTGACATACGCGCCAGACTTGAGGACATGGAGACAACATAGAGGCGCACAACTGGTGTTGGAGATGTCAGTGAATCTAAAAGTGAAGATGAAGTTGGACATGAAGGAGAAGAGGTCACAACAGAAGACACAACAAATGAATGCCTGATTAGGGCTGTTGCAAGAATGGGTGCTAGGGAAAAAATGGATATCCCAGTATATGAAGGAAACCTGGATGTTCAAGAGCTTCTAGATTGGATTATATCTCTAGACACATATTTTGACTATGAAGATGTTGAGGAAGACAAAAAGGTCAAACATGATGTGACAAGATTGAAAGGACATGCAACATTGTGCTGGGATGAGCTACAAGCTGACAGACGCTGCAAAGGCAAGCAGAAAATCAAGAGTTGGGATAGGATGATCGCGAAGATGAAGGTGAAATTTATTCCCAGGGATTACCAGATTACTCTGTTTCGAAGAATGCAGAATTTGAGACAGAAGTTGATGTTAGTGAAGGAGTACACTAAAGAATTCTACAGGATGAACATCAGAGCAGGTCATCAGGAAAGCGATGATGAAAAGGTTGCTAGGTACATGAATGGTCTGAGATACGACATTCAGGATGAGATGAGCATGATGACCATACAAACGGTGGAAGATGCTTATCAGATGGCTCTAAAAGCTGAAGAGAAGCTGAGCCGAAAACAAAGTCAAAGAGGCTAAGGCATAAGTCAAGCCAGAGGCAAATCAGTTGCCCAAGATAGAAATCAGAAACCCAAGGAAGAGTGGAAGAAACCTCAAACTCAAACTAAGAGAGGTGGAAGCTCATAGAGAGGGCAACATACCGAATAGAGAGGTTAGTACGTTGATGGAAACATTTTTCCTCGTACCAGAGGTAGAAGAAGAGGAAGAGGTGGAGTGGTGAAATGCTTCACATGTGGAAAGGTCGGACATAAATCTTATGAGTGTCCAGACAAAAAGAAAGAAGGTGGTGAAACTCACATTGCCGAAGCACAGAGGCAGAATGTTGAGGCAGAGGATGCTGAAGGCGGAAGATCACTGATGATGTGAAAAGTTCCCTTAACACCAGAGAAGGAGGTGGAGAGTTCGGTCCAAAGAAACAGACTTTTTCGGACTGCTTGCAAAACCAAGGACAGGGTATGCAAGGTCATCGTGGATAGTGGTAGCACAGATAATCTCGTTTCTACAGAGATGGTAGAAAATCTGGAGCTGGAGACTATTGAACATCCGAGCCCATACAGAGTTTCATGGCTACAAAAAGGACATCAGGTAAATGTCACTAAACAATGTTTAGTTGAGTTTAAAATAGGTGGATATAGAGATGAAATACTCTGTGATGTTATTCCCATGGATGTTTGTCATCTATTGCTGGGTAGACCGTGGAAATATGACAGGAATGTGATTCATGATAGGAGGAAGAACACATACACCCAAGAGAAGAATGGCAGAACTCACATGTTGCTTCCAATCAAAGATAAGGAGGTAAAACTTGAAATAAGAAACACTGTACTTCTCATGAGTGGGAAGGAACTTCTTACATAGGTTAAGAGGAAGGAGGAACCACAATTCATTGTGGTTAGGAAGCCTAAAATTGTTTTAACCAGTACAAGGGTAGATGATTTACCGGAAGAGGTTCAGAAACTGTTGGAAGAGTTTGTTGACATAGTAATGGACAAACTACCTCGTTCGTTGCCACCGATCAGAAGTGTAAGTCATCACATTGATCTCATACCTGGAGCTAGTTTACCAAATAAAGCAACGTACAAATTGACACCACAGGAGAATGAAGAGGTCAAAAGACAGGTCCAAGACTTAATGGACAAGGGGTTGGTTAGAGAAAGAATGAGTCCATGTGTTGTTCCGACAATGCTCATTCCAAAGAAAGATGGAGGCTGGAGGATGTGTACAGACTCAAGGGAAATCAACAAGATTACCATCATGTATAGATTCCCATTGCCAAGAATGGATGTTTTGATGGATTGCTTGAGTGGAGCAATTTTTTTTTCAAAGATTGATTTGAAAAGTGGTTATCATCAAATTCGTATGAGAGAAGGTGACGAATGGAAGACAACATTCAAGACAAATGAAGGGTTGTATGAATGGCTTGTCATGTCGTTTGGCTTAAAAAACGTGCCAAGTACCTTCATGAGATTGATGAATGAAGTCCTGAAGGATTTCATCGTAAAATTTGTCATTGTGTATCTTGATGACATACTGATTTTCAGTAAAACGGAGGCAGAGCATCTGAAACATTTGGCTACAGTGATGAAGAGGCTACAACAAGAGAAGTCGCTGATAAATATGAAGAAATCCTTGTTCATGAAGACAGAGCTCATTTATTTGGGTTTTTTTTATTTCTGCAGATAAATTGAGGATGGATCCAGATAAGGTGGAGGTAATTAAGAATTGGCCATCACCAAAGAGTATATTTGAGGTGAGAAGTTTTCATGGATTGGCTAGTTTCTACCGGAAGTTCATCAGGAATTTCAGTGGAATTAGTGCACCGATGATGGACACAGTGAAGAAGAGACACAAGTCTTTTCACTGGACAGAAGAGGCTGAGAAAAGCTTCAATTTGTTGAAAAGGAAAATCAAGGAACAACCAATTTTGGTGTTGCCGGATTTTAAAAAGACATTTCAGGTAAAATGTGATGCAAGTGGATTTGCAATAGGGGCAGTTTTGAGCCAAGAAGACAGGCCAATAGCATAATTCAACGAGAAGCTGAATGAAGCTAAAGTGAAATACTCCACGTATGACAAGGAGTTCTATGCTATTATCCAGGCATTGAAGAAATGGAGGCATTACTTAATCCCGAAGGAGTTTGTCTTATACAGTGACAATCATGCTTTGCAATTTGTGACTCAATAGGAGAAGTTGAATCAAAGACATGTAAAATGGGTTGAATACATGAAGAACTTTACTTTTGTAATTAAGCATATTTCTGGAACTGCTAACAAAGTTGTTGATGCTTTGAGCAAGAAATGTTTGCTATTGCAGGAGTTCAGAGTCAAAACACTGGGTTTTGATGATCTCAGGGACATGTACAGAGATGATCCATATTTTAAAGAGGCGTATGAAGCAGCTGATAATCCAATTCTCAGGGACATAAGCCAATGGACAAAATACATGATCCAGGAAGGATTACTGTTTAAGGGTAATCAAATTTGTATTCCAAAATGCTCCATGAGGGAAAATTTGTTGAAGGAGAAACATAGTGGAGGATTGGCCGAACATTTCGGTCATGACAAGACATTCTCAAAGTTAAACGAGTCATATTTTTGGCCAGGAATGAGAGCATACGTCAAATATTCGTGGATAGATGTAGAATTTGTCAGCATTCAAAAGGGAAGAGGCAGAATGCATGCTTATATCAACCGTTACCCATACCTGACAGGTCGTGGGATGCAGTCAGCATGGACTTCATATTGGGGCTGCCGAGAACACAAAGAGGGTTTGACTCGATCTTTGTAGTGGTAGACATATTTTCTAAAATGGCACACTTCATACAGTGTCAGAAAACCAGTGACACAACTCACATTGCAAATTTGTTTTTCAGAGAAGTCATTCGACTTCACGGCTTACCAAGGAGCATACTTTCGGATTGAGACACCAAGTTCATGGGACACTTCTGGAGAACCTTATGGAAAAATCTAGGAACGAACTTGTCGTTTAGTTCATCTTATCATCCTCAGACGGATGGACAGACAGAATTTGTGAACAAAAGTTTGGGAGACTTACTGAGGATCTTGGTGACAGAACACCACAGTCAGTGGGACAATATTCTGCCGCAGGCGGAATTTTCTTATAATGATTCAATCAACAGAAGCACATGGCATAGTACATTCCAAATTGTTTATGGGACACATCCAAGAGGAGTATATGAACTGAGGTATTCAGAACAGGATGAGATAAGAAGTGCTAGTGCAGAAGATTTTGCCGAAGCAATGAAGGAACTTCACAGCCAGGTGAAGGAGCGATTGCAGAACTCGAGGCAAGAGTATAAGCGCAGAGAAAATCAACACAGGAGACAACTTCAATTTGAGGTTGGTGATTTGATTATGGCACATATGAGAAAGGAAAGATTCCCAAAGGGAACATATAACAAACTGAAGATGAAGAAGATCAAACCATGTAAGGTCTTGAAGAAATTTGGGGCAAATGATTATGAGATTGAATTACCTGATGGGATAAGAATTTCTCTGATATTCAACATCTCAGATTTGTACCCTTACAAAGCTGAGGAAGCAGAAGAAGGTAGTGAACAACCAGAGGTTCAGTGGAATAAACAGATGCTAGTTGCAGAGAAGCCACAGATGGAAAACATACTGGACAAAAGAGTTAGTAAGAGGACCAGACGAAAGGAATATTTTGAATATTTGGTCAAGTGGAAGGGACATCCAGTTGAAGATGCCAGCTGGGAGAATGAAACAAAAATCCAGAAGCATGGACAGACTGTGTGAGAGCTCATGGACAGAAGCCCATGAAAATTTTCAAGCGAGGGAGTATGATGCAGGAGCATCACCAACAACAAGCGAGCATGGGACAAAACACCAACACATTTTGGCACATGATGAATTGTTTGAAATGTTTTGAAGTTTGATACACCAAACTTAAATGTAATAATTAAGAAAGGGCATACTTGTAGATTGTAATCATACCTTGAGTGTCCTGCTCTCGTCTGAAGGACTAAGAGGCATTTATGCTAGTAAATGTAAGTAGGTAGTTTTAAATTCCTAGATTAGACAGTTTTAGGAGCCGGAGGGAAAACGGATATAGACACCCTCACTTGTATCATTGTAACATTAGCAACATAATCAATCAAGAGAGCATAGAGAAGAAGAAGCAGAGAGCTATGTAGAAGAACCCATGTACAGAAGTTCTGATATTAATATATGAAGCTTTGATCCAGACTCATGGTGTTCAAATACTTTCTGTGTATGCATGATTGAATGTTATGCTCATGATTGTTTTACTCTTTTTGATATACATTTTCTTTTATGCCATGTATGTATGATTTCGTGTTAAGCATTCGAATTCTGAGAGAGTCAAGAATGAGTTTCAATTGTTTCTCTGTCTGAGAAAGAGTTTTCCTGCAAGGAGTGCAGTGAAATTATCCGCAAGGTGTGCGTTGACAGAAGTCAGAGTTCGTCTCTGAAAGCTCAAGAGGGATAAACATTGTTCTCATTCTCATAGAAGTGCAAATTAAGCACAGGAGCCGTGCAAGGAGTGTGTAGGCCGAGTGAAGTCTCAGAGTTACAACCTGAGCGAAATTGTTGAAGGACTGTTGTCGCAGGGAGTGCACAGAGTCGAAGAGGTTCAAATACTTGGAAGTATTTGAAGAATTTACGCAAGGAGTGCGTGCAGGAGTCTTCTTGAAGACTCGAGTTGTGGAGAAATCTCAGGAGGGATAGAGTCTTCGAAGTTGTCGAAGAGAAGCTCAAGAGGGCTAGTGCCTTGAAGTGTTGTAAGAAGGTGCAGTGACGTTGTTTTGTAGGAGGATAAGTTTTGTGAAAGAACATTTTGTTCATTTTGCAGGAATCCTCAAGGAGGAATTGGGCGGTCAGAATTCTCTGTGGAGAATTTGCGAAGTCTCGAGAGCTGTCATATCTTGCAGAAGAGAAAGGAGAGTTACGGTGAGTGTTTTTATAAGTGCAAGCTCAGGAGAAATCGTGCCGTAGGATCTGAGCCAACAAGGGCCGCTAGATTCACTCGCATAATCTCATTTCGTGGATTCGCGAGGTCGCGAATGGCGAAGTCGCGAGAGAATCGTAGCCATCCATCGGAGGAGGACAGGTGGGAGAGATCAAGGGATCTCACGAACTCGAAGGTTCGCAAGGTGAGAGCCCAAAGATTGGGTGCTCCAAGTCACGAGTGGCGAGATCGCGAGGAGCTAGGACAACCGTAGGATTTGAGCCAACAGGGGCCGTTAGATCACTCACGTAATCTAATTTTGGGGTTTCGTGGGTTGAAGAACCGAAAGCTTAGCATCAGGATTCGTGAAGTCGCAAAGCCCGAAACTCCAAAAAGGTGGGAAGTTCCGTTGTGGGACCTGTGTTAACAACGTGTCAAAATTTCGGCATTTCAGCATGTCGGTGGATAGGAAGTGGAGACTTTTGTCCCGAAAGTCCCAAAGTTGTGAGTTGCGAGGAGTTCGGGACCTTGACACTTTGGGTGTCAGGATACAAAGGATGTAGTGCTTCAGGAAGCGAAGTCGCAAAGTGCCGAAGCTGGGCACGAGGGACACGTGGTAGAACCGCAAGGTGGGCCCATGCGATAGATAGACAGACACATGTTACCTAGTGAAAGGAGTCAACACCCGTTGACCTCTCACATCTTAGGGACTCGTGAGATAAGGGAACGAGAGCTCAACCCTCCGACTTGCGAAGTCGGAAGTAGCGAGAACGCGAGGAGAAAAGTCAACATCGCTTCTCAGGGTTTCGTGAAAGGAAGGTGCCAAGGTTGGACGCCACAACTCGCGAAGGTGCAAGTAGCGAGAGGTGCTAGCTCTTAGCCTAGCTGGTGGTTGCACAAGGATGGCACTAACACAAGAAGAGCTGTACCCATTTCATGATCTCAGATATCGCGGGATTGAGAAGGAAGAGTCGGGAGTCACGACTCCCGAACTCGCGATTTGCGAGTTGCGACAAGCGCCTTTGGAATTGGGCCTTGGTCACAGTGCTGTGGTCGCACGAATAAGGGGAGCTTGTGCCTAGTGCCGTTCACACAGGGAAGCTACCAAAAAGGACCTATGGATCGATAATTTGTGATTCCAACAGGGAATCTAAAGAGCCGATTCGGCTTGAGGGAGATAAAGAACGATCCTGTAAGCGGATCTCGGCTCGGGGGCCGATAGGTCTGCGTCAGAATGTCTGAGGTGCCTTGCAAGAGGTTGCGAAGATGGTTGTGATAGAGATTCTTGGTGATTAATATTTGTATGAGTGTCTTGGTGAGGTGAGGTGAGTTGTTGACTCTACCTAGGTTGTAAACCAAGCCGATAGTTCTCATATTGTAATTGTTCTGCAATAAAAAAGACTTAGGTGGGTGTTAGGCATGGTTTGTATGTGAGGTGAGGTGAGTTGTTGACTCCTACTCTATGTTTCTCTCTTGTTCTCTTGGCTTCACATGTTCATGGATGTATGCTTAAAATGACTAAGTGTTAAATCTGTTAACAAATGTCTAAGTATACAGGAGTTGCACTAGAGTAGGAGTGTGACTCGTCGGTATCCTAGAACGAAGAATGGGTATGCTCTAGGTGAGGAGGCGTAGTCCGGATGAAGTATCTTTGGTGTCTCCAAGAATCTAAATGAGAAACATTGTGGTGTCACACACCCTCAAATTTTATCTGTTGTAGATTTTGGAGAAGGGTTGGGGAGATCTTCACCACTATCTTGATGATATATGGTATCATAGCTTGAAGCATGCTCTACTACTTTAGTGGTGACAATGGATAAGGTGCAACATGAAGTAAATTCATTGTGAAGTTGGTTCGGTGGAAACATTCGCAGAATTGATGAAGGATTCGGTGTAACGAACTTCTTCATCGCAGACTTTACATCAAACTTACGACAAAGGTAAAGTTGATGGTGCGATGGGTAGGTTGAGCTGGGAACAGACCTTGTGAAAACTGATAGCATAGTTTTTGGTGAAACAAAGCACTTGGATAGGGTGGGTGACTGAAGAACTCATCACATAACTTGTCGCAAACTTGATCACAGAGGTAGAATTTGTTGGTTTGATTCGTGATAGAAATAAGTGTCAGACCTGTTGTGCACACTTTGGAGAGACTAGGTGAAAATTTCATTGTGTGAACCAAGCACTTGGGCAATACAAATGAACGTAGGATTTGTTGCACGACTTGTCGTAGATCTAACCATGCTGAGTGATCACATAAGAGAAACACAAAGGGTGATCACGTAAGTGTTTGCGAAGGAGAGAAGTTATGGGTTGCAGCAAGATGAATCACTTGGGTGCGTTGGACGACCTAAGGCGATGTAGAGAATCTCTGCAGTAGGAAGTTGGTTGAGTACATTTCCATCATGATGCCTTTGTATCGTGCATCGTCGAGAATAGAATTTGAGTTGAGTTGGGTTGTTGGATGGATGGGAAAACCACAAACTTCGTAGGAGGTATCTCTTTGCAAAGTAACAACAATCTGTTAGCAGCAATATGACTTGAAAGTCAGGTGGTGGATGCATGGTGCCTTGAAGCAGAAGTAGTTAAGGTGAGAAGGTGGCAAGACATTGGAGATGAGTTCGGTCGGTTGCATGTGAAATTTAGGACTTAGAAAAATTTCAGAAGTGGATGGATGAACTCAACCTTGTATCACAATGAAGTTCTTGCAAGCTTGTGGACTTGCATACGATGGTTTAGGTGAGTTCATGCAGAGAGTCAGTTGCTTGGGAAAGAGAAGGTCCAAGACAATAGGCTTATAATGTGGTTGCAACGAAGGATGTCATTTGGAAAGGTATGGTCGGTTGCAAGTTATTTCATTTCCTAAGTGTTGCAGTGATTTATTTAAAGGGAAGATGGATGAATTGGTGGTTTAAGTGAATTTCGTTTCCATCACTATTACATATTGAAAAAATTGCAATGACTACTTGCGACAAAAGTACTCTTTCGTCGCAAAATTCAAGACAAAAAGTTCAATTTTTCAATTTTGATCTAAATCCACCTCATATTCGTCGCCCTATCGATGAAAGCAAACTTTCGTCTATTTTGTGACGATAATCAAGATGGTGGACTACTGTCTCAATTTCGACAAACTTGTGTTTTCGTGGTAAGAGCGATGCTCACTATTGACCGTTACACTTTTTGATACTATCCATATTGATCGTTACACTTTTTGATACTATCCATATTGACCGTTATACATTTTAACAAAGTCTAAATTGATATAGTCAAAGTTCATCGCAAGAGCGACGAATAGACCGTTATAACCGTTCCCGTCTTTGACAAAGTGACCTAAATATAACAAATAAATAGGTAAAAAAAGAAATATTTAGGTCACGGTCGTCGCAATTGCGATGATGGTGACCTAAATTGACCTATAAATATTTGATGATTTAAAGATGTTGCGACAATCTTGCTATAACAACGACGGTTCCGAAAGGGTATTTTTGTGCGGAAGTTGTGCGGAAGAATGTCACAGAATATAGTTAGAGGTGGGGAAAAAAGTAAAGCGGGTGAAAAGGGTGATGGTAGATGTTATTGGCCTTGCCAAAAAGGTTGTCTCATACGTCTCGTAAGAATTTTAATAGAAATAACTACAAAACATTGTAGGAAATATGGGCACATTGATGGCGGATCAAATGAATATCATCCCATGGTAATTAGCTATATATTCATTATATTTTTTTATTTTGTCAATTTTATATAAAAATATATATATGTATATATATTGTTTGAATGTTTGTTATAGTATACACTAATTTTGCATGATTGTTTGTAATTATAAAGTTAGAGTGGCCCTCTAACTTTCCGCAGAATGTTGCACCAAGTATTAGTAGAAATGATGTTGTACAAGTTGAGGAACATCATGACCAAGAAAATAAGGATCTCATGGAAGAAGATGATGGGACAAATCAAGTTAATGATCCCATGGAAGAAGATGATGGGACAAATCAAATGATCCAAGATTTGTTTTTGTAGCCAGATGAGGATGGGGACAATGTTGGTATTTATGATGAACCTCTATTAGAAAAGGAAAATAAACGACTTTATGAAGGATCAAGAGAAAATCTTCTCTCCGCTACATTGCTGCTAGTGAACTTAAAGGTTATGAACAATTTGTTGAACACTTGTATGAGACAAATCCTAAGGTATGTAATATGTTTCATATCATATCATACATAAATGTTGATTTTTTTCTATTTGTTTTTAGTGTTAATTAATGTGTAAAATAAGAATTCAATTTTTACGATTAATATTCTTAAATTAACTAGTTATTTGTTATGTTGTAGATTTTTAAGTGAATTTTTGTTACCATCGTCAAATATTTTACCTCACACATATCAAGGTTTGCATGCCATTATGAAAGAAATTGGAATGGATTATCAAACTATAGATGCATGTCCTAATGACCATATTATATATTATGGACACCATGCTTTGAAAATAGAATGTCTGCAATGTATTATCATTAGATATCGAACCAATAAAGTAACAAAAAGGGTGCCTCGAAAGGTTCTTCGTCATATTCCCATAATTCCACGTTTGCAATGATTGTTCAGGTGTGAAAGCATAGCACAATTTATGGATTACCATGCACGTAACAGAAGTGGAGATGGTGTTCTTCGAATTCCTGCCGATGGTTCAGCATTTAGGGAAATTGAGGAAAAATGGGTAGATTTCAAAGATGAACCTCGTAATGTTAGGCTTTCATTGGAAGCCGATGATGTTAATCCATTCGGAGAGCTTAGGTCCATTTACTCAGTGTGGCCTATTTTTGTTATCAACAATAACATTCCTCCTTGGATGTCAATAAAGAGGGAGCACATAATGTTGGCAATAATTGTTCCAGGTATTTGTTTACATTAATTTTTTGAATGTAACATTTTCATTTGTTTCAATTTTTGCATAATATATTTTGTTTATTTATTTACTTATATATATTACATGATATCATTCCTATAGTAATTATCAAAAAATTAGGTAAGTACCAGGTTAAAGATATGAATGTATATATCGAGCCTCTTATCGATGAGCTACTAAAGTTATGGGTTGGCATCACAATGTATGACATATGTAAACCGATCGGGGAGAAGAAATTTAAATTCTATGGAATACTTTTATGGACAATTCATGATGCCCCTAGACTAACACATTTTTGTGGTATGTAGCATTCTAATATTGCTCTTTAATACTGTATAATTTTTTAATGTTATCATGGTGCATGCTTAATTTTTAAATAATCTCATTGTATAATTGACATTAATCCATTTGTTGTAGGTCTTCAAACAAAGGGTAAATTTGCATGTCCATTTTGTGGCCCTAAGATGAAGTATCATCATTCAAAAAGTTTAGGAAAGATGGTGTTTGATGAGTATAGGCACCTTCTTCCTAAGAACCATAGGTATCGTACTACTGAAAAACATCTTTTCAATGGGAAAGAAGAGACTGGTTTAAAACCACGAAGAATGACACCTCACCTATGGAGGTTGGAATATAATAGAAATCGTCAAGGTACTCAATTTCATAATGTATCGTAGATCATGTAATGTTTTGAATGTTTATTTTAATCATTGAATTTATTTTACCGTATTTCATAATTATTTTTGTGATTTCTTTTATGCTTCATGAAGGCCGCAATCATCATGAAGGTATTAATAATGGGCTTCCACGAGGAATGAAATGTTATCCCGCTCAATTCATGAGGTTTCCCTACTATGAGGAGCTAAAAATAGCTCATTTGTTTGATACAATGCATATCGGGAAGAATGTGATTGAAACGTTATGGCGAATCATAGATGGTAGGAGGGACAAAGAAAAAATTGTCAAAATTTATACTGACATTCAGGAAGCCAATCATGCAATGCGAAGTGTGATCCGATATTCAAATAGACCAGATGGAGTACTAGACCGAATCCATGGCCACTGGTAACCAAATAATGTTATAACATGAGGTGCTTTCAACTTCAGAGCACATATCCTTTAAGGAGCATATTTAATGGTTTAATGGTTATTGGCCTCCTTCATCGACGTTGTGCCTATGGATCCACTCAACATGGAAAAATAATTATGAGATTCCTCTCTTCTTCAAAGGTGTTTTTTTAATTCATATTTTCGATCATGTTGCTTATAAGAAAGTTTTAGAGTAGGGTCCCTGGTTTTGGGGAAGAGTGGGGCTTTTTATATCTCCTTGATTTCCAAATTTTGATCCTAACTCTATGTCAATTACTATAATGACACTTTGGGTACACCTCCCAAATTTTCCATTTCATTCTTGGTATATATCAATTTTTGAGGATATTGAGAATACTTTGGGAAGTTACATAAAAGCAATTTTGGAGATTTATAACGAGATTGTGTACATACACCTACATCTTATATGTTTAAATAGACCCGAGTAAGAGTCTTCTAGATAAAATGACCCTCAAATGAAAGTTTTAGGTGGATTCAGGTATTGAATTATGAGAACACAACATTCTAGTGTTGAATTCATCAACTTATAGGAAATCTACATGATATTTATCCCCATGTAGGAGCTCATCCTTCAAGGGAAAAAGGGACCAAATCCAAATAAAAAAATTGGAATTTTCCTAAGCAACCAATGTGAGATGATGAAGTTTCTCTTGCTAAGGAAAATCAACAACCATTGACTTAAACAAAATTTGATATAGTATTCCTAGAAGAGTTGATTGAGGAACCTTGTCCTCCTTCGAAGGATGGAGTAGAGGCCATTGATATTGGGTTTTCCTTCTCAAATATGAAAATTGTACTTGATGCCCCTCTAGGGGGAATGAAGTGGCTTCATGAAACTAACATATCTGATTCTGATAAGGATATGACATCAAAGTGGTCATCATGATGTCATGCCATGATGTTATAAATGCTTAAAAGAAAGGCTATGGTAAACATTCATTGTATCCTTCATTCTTTATTACAAACACTTACTCTTAGTTTTTTTTCTTCATATATCTATATTAATTATACTTTCTAAAAAATTATATTTGTTTCGTGTCCTTGAATCTATATTGAGGATTTATTCCCTCTCGTTTCAAAACATATAAGCATATTTCCAATTATAAATCATGATATAAGGTCATTATCAAGATGATGAACCGATTATTAAATAAAATAATTTTAATTAGTATGTAAACTTTCCTTAAATTACTTCAACATTTCCAATCACCCATTTAAAAAATACCCTGAGAAGCCATGGATATGGTTGTGTTTATTGTTTCAATGGTTGCACATGATGGGTATTAGGTTCATGGTTGCACATGATATGGTTGTGTTTATTGTTTCAATAGTTGCACATGATTCTTATGAATTTTTTTGTGGTTCTATATAAATAATTTAGGACCTAGATGTCATATTATAGGGACCAATGTCCATGCACAAGGCTACAAATTAACCATAAAACATGCCCTCTATAGGAGGTCAATATCCTTAGAGTGGGATATGGGTTCCATTAGAAGGTTTTTTGCATGATAGGTGGGTCTCATACCATGGTTCGGGGGAGAAATCTAGGGAATTATTCCCTAGATTAATATTATTGATCTAATGTGCCACGATCAAGGCCTTAAACCACAACATAGACCCTTTAAAGTGGACCTTTGGCATACAAGTGGACTATTGTCATGAACCTAAGACCCATCCATGATGATCAAGAACACCTCATAATGTCACCCATATTCAACTAATTAGATGCCAAAGACTCCCTAGAGAGGACCCGTGTCATGGTTTTTAGGTGTTTTTAGATGGTGGTTCATGAGCTCGAGAAGGTTTAGTTAGGGATATAGGCCATTATTTCCAACTTGCCATGTTTATGCCTCTACACCCATTTTCAATGTACAAAACCTAATCATGATGCCTATATCCCTCTTAAAGGCCAATTAAGTTATGTTATGTTGGATTTAGGACTTGTTCAAGGCTCTTGATGACAACTTGTTCACCCATCCATGGTCTTGTGTGGTGACCCGAGGACTTTCTCATGGTGCTTGAGCTAGATATGGAATAGAAATTGCATTGATTTCATCTTATGATTTTTTTTTTGTGGTTCTATATAAATAATTTAGGACCTAGATGTCATATTCTAGGGACTAATGGCCATGCACAAGGCTACAAATTAACCACAAAACATTCCCCTTATAGGAGGTAAATATCCTTAGAGTGGGATATGGGTTCCATTAGAAGTTTTTTTGCATGATAGGTGGGTCTCATACCATGGTTCGGGGGATAAATATAGGGAATTATTCCCTAGATTAATATTATTGATCTAATGTGCCACAATCAAGGTCTTAAACCACAACATAGACCCTTTAAAGTGGACCTTTGGCATACAACTAAACTATAGTCATGAACCTAAGACCCATCCACGATGATCAAGAAGACCGCATAATGCCACTCATATTCAACTAATTGGATGCCAGAGACTCCCTAGAGAGGACTCGTGTCATGGTTTTTAGGTTTTTTCGATGGTGGTTCATGAGCTCGAGAAGGTTTAGTTAGGGATTTAGGCCATTGTTTCCAACTTGCCATGTTTAGGCCTCTACACCCATTTTCAATGTACAAAACCTAATCATGATGCCTATATCCCTCTTAAAGGCCAATTAAGTTATGTTATGTTGGTTTGAGGACTTGTTCAAGGCTCTTGATGACAACTTGTTCACCCATCCATGGTCTTGCGTGGTGACGTGAGGACTTGCTCATGGTGCTTGAGCTAGATATGGAATAGAAATTGCATTGATTTCATCTTATGATTTTTTTTGTGGCTCTATATAAATAATTTAGGACCTATATGTCATATTCTAGGGACCAATGGCCATGCACAAGGCTACAAATTAACCACAAAACATTCCCTCTATAGGAGGTAAATATCCTTAAAGTGGGATATGGGTTCCATTAGAAGGTTGTTTGCATGATAGGTGGGTCTCATACCATGGTTCAGGGTAGAAATATAGGGAAGTATTCCCTAAATTAATAGTATTTATCTAATGTGCCACAATCAAGGCCTTAAACCACAACATAGACCCTTTAAAGTGGACCTTTGGCATACAAGTGGACTATAGTCATGAACCTAATACCCATCCATGATGATCAAGAAGACCTCATAATGTCACCCATATTCAACTAATTGGATGCCAAAGACTCCCTAGAGAGGATTTCTGTCATGGTTTTTAGGTGTTGTCGATGGTGGTTCATGAGCTCAAGAAGGTTTAGTTAGAGCTTTAGGCCATTGTTTCCAACTTGCCATGTTTATGCCTCTATACCCATTTTCAATGTACAAAACCTAATGATCATGATGCTTCATACCCCTCTTAAAGTCCAATTAAGTTATGTTATGTTGGTTTGAAGAATTTTTCAAGGCTCTTGATGACAACTTGTTCACCCATCCATGGTCTTGTGTGGTGACCTGAGGACTTGTTCATGGTGCTTGACCTAGATATGGAATATAAATTGCATTGATTTCATCTTATGATTTTTTTTGTGGTTCTATATAAATAATTTAGGACCTAGATGTCATATTATAGGGACAAATGGCCATGCACATGGCTACAAATTAACCACAAAAAATGCTCACTATAGGAGGTAAATATCCTTAGAGTGGGATATAGGTTCCATTAGAATGTTTTTTGTATGACAGGTGGGTCTCATACCATGGTTCGGGGGAGAAATATAGGGAATTATTCCCTAAATTAATATTATTAATCTAATGTGACACAATCAAGGCCTTAAACCACAACATAAACCCTTTAAAGTGGACCTTTGGCATACAAGTGGACTATAGTCATGAACCTAAGACCCATCCATGATGATCAAGAAGACCTCATAATGTCACCCATATTCAACTAATTGGATGCCAAATATTCCCTAGAGAGGACTCATGTCATGGTTTTTAGGTGTTGTCGATGGTGGTTCATGAGCTTGAGAAGGTTTAGTTAGATCTTTAGGCCATTGTTTCCAACTTGCCATGTTTATGCCTCTACACCCATTTTCAATGTACAAAACCTAATCATGATGCCTCATATCCCTCTTAAAGGCCAATTAAGTTATGTTATGTTGGTTTGAGGACTTTTTCTAGGCTCTTTATGACAACTTGTTCACCCATCCATGGTCTTGTGTGGTGACCTGAGGACTTGCTCATGGTGCTTGAGCTAGACATGGAATTTAAATTGCATTGATTTCATCTTATGATTTTTTGTGTGGTTCTATATAAATAATTTAGGACCTAGATGTCATATTCTAGAGACCAATGGCCATGCAAAAGGCTACAAATTAACCACAAAACATTCCCTCTGTAGGAGGTAAATATCCTTAGAGTGGGATATGGGTTCCATTATAAAGTTTTTTGCATGACAGGTGGGTCTCATACCATGGTTCGGGGGAGAAATATAGGGAATTATTCCCTAAATTAATATTATTGATCTAATGTGCCACAATCAAGGCCTTAAACCACAACATAGACCCTTTAAAGTGGACCTTTGGCA
>ML778512.1:728177-748575 GCA_009831015.1 Picea engelmannii | reverse complement strand
CCAACACCTCCTAGAAACTTTGTCCATTTTCTGGAGAAATGTATTGAATGTGTAGCATCAAAGGAGGGAGAGACTTCGACTAAGCAATGAAGTATCATTTGGAAACTCATACTGTTGGAATGATAGATAAACAAAAGTTAATCGTACAACGGTTAAGGTTGTAGTTTTGTAACTATTTTTCTCCTAGAAAGTAGGAGATTGTTAACAATCAAGTATGGATGACCATTGTATAAATACATGGAACGAAGACTAAAACAAGGATTTTGATCTCTTGAAAAAAAAGATTGTTGACGAAGTAATTTTGAAGAGACTCTAAATTAATAAGAATGCAGATTGAAGATTCTCGATCTTGTCACTTCTGAGTTATGTGTTTCCCTGTCATCTCATCTTTCTTATATGTTTAATTGATGAATTCTTAGCTACAATTTAGTGCAACCTCTACTGTGGAAATTATTATTCTTGTTATTTCAAATCATTTACAGTTTTTCCTCTGTATCCGTTATCAATAGATACAAGACCTGTAGATGTTTAGATTTCAACATCATATGCTTCATTAATATTTTTCTCATTTCATAGTCTTCTGTTACAATGTGATATTCCTCTGAAATTGATGCCTCATTTTGCTAACAACTTTATGTTTTTCTCCATATCATGCATGTTTCTTTTCTTTAAAATTTAACTCAGATACAAGAAAAGGCCTACAATTTGGTCATACTATTTATTTGTGTTTTGACATCATTCTCGTTACATTGTGGAATAGAGATAACCAACCTAAAAAGAAAACACAAAACTTTATCCTCCTTTACTTTCCTCCTTCATGACAGTACCAGTTGCAAGGTAGCCTAACATCGAGCCCGATCTCTCGGATCAAACTAGCATTGCAAGGTAGCCTAACATCGAGCCCGGTCTCTCGGATCAAACCAACATTGCTCTAAATTTGTTTAACACTATTTTACAAACAACAAATAACCAGGTTGACTTAGAACACTCATGGGTAGCGATTGAGAGAGATATCCGTATCTAGGAAAACTGGGAATTTCGGCAAAGACAATTGAGAAACCGACAATAGCCTTTACCTTTTTATCAGTCGTTTTTCTTTTCTTAGCTCCCTCTTTTTTTTTTTCAGATGCCTTGATAGTATACTTTAAAGCCTTAAAGTATAAACTCAGGAAAAAAATATTTTTGGCGTCGTTGCCGGGGAATGGAGAAACAAAGTTTTCCCCTTGGGGAGAATGACATTGACGCTTTCTTTATTTGATAGTGAACAAAGTTTGAAAACCTTCTAAGGCTACCTTTATCTTTCACTTGGCGACTCCACATTGTTTAAGATGGCTCCTAACCAGAAAAACACCAGAAAGAATCCAGACAACAAGCAGATTTCACCTTCGGACCTTGAAAAATTTCTAAAATCAAGAAGATACTTCCGCCAGACTGTCTCATCCACAAATAAAAATTTTCAACCTAAGTTTACACAGTCTGAATCAGAAGATCATCGTGGTGAATCAAGTATTCCACCCCTTTACAGGAAATACCCCGTTGATAAAATCACACCCACTGAATCAGATCTGGTTCTTCCAGTCTTTGAGACTGAGGCTTTCTCAGTCTTTTCCCACACCGTTAGAAAACGAATAGCTGCCTCACTTCCTGTAGTGACTCATTCTCCCTCCCTTATTGAAGTTCGGTTTCCTACATCTCAAAACTCAAACAATTATCCTATATATCTTGACTCAACTTCTGTTGATTCTCCTGTATTCTCACCCTATGGTTCTGAAGGAACCAGTCCACATTCCCCAAGCTCTTCTTTCTCAAGTTTCTTCCCCTTCGATAATTAGTTTCTTGAAAACTGTCCTTACAACACGAAGACTCTAACCGTTAACTCCACAATGGATGCGACCGAAGGAGGTGGGGTTGGAGGTGCTGCCGCGGGTGGTCAAGGAGGAGGAGCGGGCGACCAAGTGTCACCTCTTCGAATATTTGCAAAATTTGCTGCAAGATAAGTCCCTCTAGTTCTACCGGTCCCTCTCCATGATTTACCAGAAAATTACATGAAAAACCTGCCTAAGTTCATGGGAGAAGGCGACTTGACAACAACCGAACACATATATTTTTTCGATCAATTTGATGACATTCTTGGATTGGAACATGAAGATGTTTACTCCAGACTCTTGGTTCAAACTTTCGAAGGGAAAGTAAGAACCTGGTTTCGAGGCCTAGCCACCAGTTCTATACCATCATATGATGAACTTGAAAACACTTTTATCAGACAATGGGGTGAACAGAAAGACCATCTTTATTATCTGATCAACTTTGGAGCTCTTTGGAAGAAAAAATCCGAATTGGTCCTCGAGTTTACACAACGGCTTAAAAAATTGTACAATAAGATCCCAACTGAGGTCAAGCCCTCACAACCTGCAACGAAAGTGACTTTCGTTGGAGCTTTTGACCCCGACTTTGCCCTGTTATTAAGGGAGAGAAGATCAGTAGGTCTTACCAAGATGAAAGATGATGCCCTCGAAATCAAATCTAATATGATGGCATTAAGAAAGATGAAAGCTAAATTCGATACGGGAAACAACGAAATCAGGAGATACAGGGAGCAAGGAGCACCCTATGGATCAGGAAGATCTTCAGAGGACAAAATGGACGATATGGCTAGAATCATCAAAGAACTGTAAAAAAAAATATCAGGAATGGAACTAGAACAAGCTAAGAATGAACATTAACCTAGAAAGGAGTTCAGAAAGAACCCTAACCCTCAAAACCACCAAAAACAAATTAAGAATGAAGATCAAAATATCCAAACTCATTTTAAAAGTGAAAACTTTGTAGGAGGACAAGACACGATTATGAAAAGTCTTTAACTACAGAGTATGGGACCGAGAGTAGCAAGAATGGTAGTGTTTCAGAAGATTTGACCTATCAGGGAATAACGGATGGGATAATGGCTGAAATTCACCAGAAATACAACCTGAGACCTAGAAACAGGGTTTCTGCAACCGTTCCAGTTAAAAAAATACTGTCGAGGGCTAAAATTGATGAACCAGTTTCAAAAATCACTGAGAAACAGACTGAAGGGTCTAAGGCCGCTAACATCTAGTTTACTAAAACAAAGACAATGAAAATGCCACCCTTGAGCATGCAAAAACTAGATACCCTTGTTACCGAAACAAAGGCCCCTCAGCCAAGGAAAACTGAAAAGAAAGGGTCGGAGGTTCAAAACATGGAAATCGACAAAACCATTGGAAGTTTCAACCTAGAAAATGAAATCAATAAGATCAAAATTCCTATTCCTCTTGTAGAACTGGCTAAAAACCCGATATACCGAAAACAAATTCCTAAAATGATTAATTTTTCAGAAAATGAAAGTCAGGCTGATGTTATAAACTTAGAGGATGAAAAACCTAATATAATTTTTGGCCCACACTTCGAAGGTGCCAAAACTGTTGCTCCTTTCTACATTACTTTGACCGTTCTCGACCATTTGCTCCATAACTGTATGTTAGATTCTGGGGCATCTCACAATGTCATGCCTAAAGCAATCATGGATAGACTTGGCCTTGAAATCACCAGGCCTTATAGAGATTTATATTCTTTCAATTCAAGAAAAGTCAAGTGTATTGGTATGATAAAGGACTTAGTTGTAAACCTTGCACAAGTACCTTCAAAAAGTGTTTTAATGGATGTAGTTGTCGTAGATATACCCCCAAAATATGGCATGCTCTTGTCCCGATCTTGGGGTGCCAAACTTGGAGGTTCCCTTCAACTTGATATGACGTATGCAACAATTCCAGTTTTCGGGGGGGCAGTTCACGCGACTGTATAGGGAAACCAGGTTAGAATTTATGGTCAGCGATCCTCTGAGCCCAAACAATTATCCTATATACATTGATGATCATGATTTAGGTAATTGTGTATTATCTATAGATGATGATGTGGATGCGTGTATAGAAGAAAATTGTACAGAAAATAAAAAAGGAAAAGAACAAATAGAACATGATGTGTATAACACTGGTGTTTGGAAAATGTTTTTTGACGGTGCCTCATCTTGTCTTGGAGCTGGGGATGGAGTAATTTTTGTGGCACCTGATAACCAATTCGTTATCCCTTTCTCTTATAGGCTTCAATGGAACATAGACCACACCAATAACGTATGTGAGTACGAGGCTCTAGTGTTAGGGTTAGAGGCCACTAGGAAAATGAAAATTAAAAACTTGGAAGTTTTTGGTGACGCAGAGTTGATCGTGAGACAGGTTAATTGCCAGTATCAGGCAAAACATCCTAGGTTAATGTCATATCAAAATTGTGTTTGGGACCTAATCGAATTTTTTTTCTCCTCTGTTAATGTTCATTTCGTCCCGAGAGCTGAAAATCAACAGGCGGATGCTTTATCCAAAGAAGCTTCGACTTTCGCACCTCCCACTGCTTTCAAACTTAAATATCATATACAAATGAGACATAGACCTTCCATACCCAATAAAATAAAACATTGGCAAGTCTTCGAGGACTATGAACAACTCCAAAAATTTCTAGAAATGATAGACGAGTTCGTTAAAACCCATGCTGACCAAGAGAACCAAAATGATCCTATTTGGATCATGCAGGAAGGGGAGAACCCCCAAGAGTTCCAAGATAAAATCGAAAATCACCAGATGTTGGTTTTAAAAAATAATCAGATACCTAAGGGCCTGATTCCCTTAGAAAGGATTTTTAGTCATGATGACATCCCTTTGAAGACTACCTTACAATCTCAGCCGGAGGAAGTCGAAGATTGCAATATAGGTTCTGATGAGAGTCCCAGACTAGTGAACGTGTCCAAGTACCTGTCTCGCGAAATCAAGAGTAAATATGCCGAGTTGCTTAGAAAATACAAAGATGTTTTTGCCTGGTCTTATGACGAGTTGAGAACTTATGATACAACCATCATGGAACATAAAATCCCATTAAAACCAGGCGTCAAACATTTTATATGGAAGCTCAGGCAGATTAACCCTATCTTGTTACCTTTGATAGAAAAAGAAGTCAAAAAACTCCTGGATGCTAAAATCATAGTTCCATTAAGATACTCTGAGTGGGTAGCCAACTTGGTCCTAGTAAGAAAGAAAAATGGCGAGATCAGACTGTGCGTCGATTTCAGAAACCTGAATCGATCATCACTCAAAGACAATTACCCATTTCCTAAGATGGATCACGTCTTAGAAAAAGTAGTTGGAGCTAACTGAATGTATATGATTGATGGTTTTTCAGGTTACAATCAGATTGCAGTGCATCAAGACAATAAAGAAAAGACTGCTTTCACTACCCCGTGGGGTACTTTTATGTACGATAAAATGCCCTTTGGTTTGATGAATGCAGGGGCTACTTTTTAGAGGGCCATGGATATCGCTTTTGTGGGTGAAAGGGATACGTTTGTTGTTATCTACCTTGACGACCTGACTGTGTTCTCCAAATCTAATGCCGAACATCTAACGCACCTTAGGCAAACCTTTGAGAAATGTCGAAAATTTGGTTTGTCACTCAACCCTAAGAAATCTCATTTCGTGATGCAAGAAGGTAAGCTCTTGGGCCATATCATGTCTAAAGAAGGAATCAAAATCGATCCAAAAAGGGTTGAAGCAATAGACACTATAAATTTTCCTAGAAATGTAAAAGAAATCCAGTCTTTTTTAGGAAAAATAAATTTCTTGAGGAGATTCATTCCTAACTTCGCTGAGATTGTGAAATTGATAACAAATATGCTCAAAAAGGACAGTGAGGTGAGATGGGCTAGCAAAGCCAAAGCGTCATTTTAATGCATCAAGAAAGTAACAAGTGAAGCACCGGTCTTGGCAAGTCCAAATTACACGAAAGAGTTTTTGATTTTTTCTTTTGCCTCAGAACATACCATTGCAGCTGTCTTATTACAAAAAAACAAAGACATTTTTGAGCGTCCTATTGCATTTTTTAGCAAAAGCCTCAGAGATGTTGAGTTGAAATATGATATAATGGAGAAACATGCCTACGCAATGGTGAAAGCTCTGAAGGCTTTTAGAACTTATGTGTTACATTTAAAGATCATAGCCTGTGTACCCTCTAGCTATGTTAAAGACATTCTGGTGCAATCAGACAACGATGGAAGAAGAGGCAGGTGGTTAGCTAAGATCCAGGAGTTTGATCTAGAAGTCAAGCCAACTAAATCTATAAAGGGTCAAGGTTTAGCCAAATTTCTTGCCGAATCAAATTTAAAAGTGCTTGGGATAAATCTGCAAGAGGACGAGGGATTCCCGGAAATAGACGAGCTTGATAGCACAATACCTACAACCGAAATCCAAGATAATTTTTCGGCTTCAGCATGGTATCACGACATTGTCCATTACCTACTCACGTTTCAATGCCCTAGTGAGTTAACCTCGTCAAAAACTAGGACGCTAAAGTTACATGCAGTAAAATACTGTATCATAGATGCTAATTTGTTTTGGAAAGATCCCTTGGGTTTTCTACTGAGGTGCTTAGTTGAGACTGAAACAAAAGGGGTTATATATGAATTCCATGTCGGAGTATGTGGAGGACACCATGCTTGGCGAGAAACAACGTATAATATCTTAAAATCCAGACACTACTGGCCCAAATTGTTCACAGAAGTGAACACTAAAGTTTGAAATTGCGTCCCTTGCCAGTTGTTCAAAGGCAAACAAAGAGTCCCAACTTTACCCTTGATTCCAGTTAAAACCGAAGCCCTGTTTCAACAATGGGGACTTGATTTCATCAGAGAAATTCATCCACACTCCAGTGCACAACACATATGGATCCTAACTGCTACTAATTATTTCACTAAGTGGGTAGAAGCTATCCCCACAAGGAATGCAAATGACTCAGTAGTAATCGGTTTCTTGGAAGATAATATCTTATCCAGATTTGGTTGCCCTCGAAAAATAGTCACTGAAAACGTGCAGGCATTTAAATTGATGGCCATGATAAATTTTTGTCAAAAATATAACATCATACTAGGGCACTCCACAACTTACTACCCATAAGAAAATGGTATGGCTGAATCATCCAACAAAAGCCTGATTACCGTGATAAAAAAAGTTTTGACTGAAAACAAAGAAGCGTGGCATACCCATTTAAAATATGCTTTATGGGCCAACATTTTAAGTACCAAGAGATCAATCGGGATTTCCCCTTGCCAGATGGTATATGGCACTGATGTCATTTTTCCAATAAATCTTGCTCTGCTAGTAATGAAACTCTGGCAAGATTCCAATGAAGAGCCCAATGACGTTACCGGGAGAATAAACCAGCTGGTCGAAGTCTAGCAAAATAGGGCCGAAGTAAATGAAAGGTTGTAAAGGTATTAGGAAAAAATGAAAGCCTTATTCGATCAGAAAGTGAAAGATAGAGAATTTCTCCCTGACGACTTGGTCTTAAAATGGGAAGCTAGAAAGGAAGACACTGGAAAACATGGCAAATTCGATCCAATCTGGTCCGGTCCATACAAAATTTCGGCCTTGGAAGGAAAAAACGCTTGGTTATTAGAAAACTTGGATGGAGACGTTCTTAATGCCCCTATAAATGGGCGACATCTCAAACACTTCATGCAATAATGTGTTTCTAAATTATCATTGTATATACCGGTTTGTTTTCATGCTTTTTGTAAATAAAAATAATATATATATATATATATATATATATATATATATAAACATGCATATAAAATAAAATAAACAAAAGCTTCTTTCATGTCATTTCCTAGGAGTTTATCGCGAGACAACAGACTTGAGGTACTGAAAGTCTCGAAATGCGCAGGTACTCATATCAAGCCTCTCACAATGAAAAAGGTAATGAACGAATAATCTTTGGACTGGAAATATAAGAGCTCATAAAGGTATGAAATCCCATTTTAAAAAAAAAAAATCCGGATAAAAACTCTGAAAAGTACAATAAATAAATCATCGTTGTTTAAAAAAAAAAAATCTCTTTCTCAGAACAACCATATGTACAACAACTTGCCTAAACCCCCTTTACCCTCCTCCTTGGCCATAGTCAAGCCTTTTCTCGCCTGATCATAGACGTCTAATCAATGAAATTTCCTAAGAACGGAGGGGTCTTGCTTCGGTCATTGCAAACTCTCGAACATATTTTCAAGAAAGAGAGCAGGTTGTGTTTTTCATTTTTTGACTCTGGATGGATCGTAAACATGTCTAGGTTAATCCTAACCTTATTAGTTATCCTAATAGGAATAACTGATTAGTTTTTCTCAAGGAAGTTCCCTAGACTAAAGGTAAAAAAAAAATCGTTAAGAAGTCCTCTGAAACCCTTGATTTTTGAAGGCAGGTGAGAAGATTAACCCAAAGTGATTTAAATGAGTTTACAGACTTTGATCCTTTTTCAAACAGATATCTTCCCGAATGTATTGCATACTCATTGATTTCCCCCACTTCAGATCTAAAAATAAAAATAAAAATAAATAAAAATAAAAATTGAACGGACAGATGGTGAAAGGAAATTCAATATTGATTGCCCCCATCTAGTTCAAAGAGATGAAGAAAGGAAATTCATACTTATTGATTGCCCTCATCTCAACATTTAAATGCTTGCGAAAAATGAAGTGGTGAAAGGAAATTCAATGTGGGAAGTCAGATAACTTCACTGGGGTACTGAACAGGCTCGCTGGGAAGCAATATCCTCATATCTGATAAAACTTGTTATACGTGAGTTAAAAGATACTCTGGTAATTTCTCTTATTTTCAGCTAGATTCTATCATAGGTTTCTAAGATCTCCTTATCAGACACAGCGTAAATACTTGCCTTGATGCAAACAGAATCACGAAAAGCCTGATAAGATTGATTAATTGGGTTTTGATTATCTTATGCAGTTTTGAGGTCAGCTTTAGGATAAGAAATCTATTGGAAACCTGGCTCGGGATAGTCAAAATTTTTGTTTTTGTAGAGTTTTCAAGGTTGACGTTGAGACCCTAATCTTGTTCAGTTTTTTCTCCTTATTTGTCTCACAGAGCCAAATTTTTGACTCCATTACCCAATGAAGGCACTTGGTCTATATGTTCTTCTCGTCCCACAAGGAGACGAGATCCCTAGATGGAGCCTAATGTTGACACAAATATTAAATTTTTCCACCCTTTAAAAATGAAGCTTCATCTTTTCCTGAGCCATGGAGCCTCCCTTAGTCCAAAGTTGAAAGGAGTCAGAATCACCCGTTCCTTTTCGGGTTTTGAAATTCGGTTCTTCTCGAGGTGTGATCTTCAACTATCCCTTTTTCCCGGTGCTGAAATCTCGAAGCCGTTTCAAAATATTAAGAAATATAAAGTAAAAAGGGGGAAGAAGTGAACGTTACTTTTTTCGTTGTTTACCACAAATCACTCTTTAATTCATAATTAATCAAATCCCTAAACACAATTATCTCTCCCTTAGTATTTCACAATTCGGTGTTCTCTCTGCTAAATCTTTTTCAAACTCTTCTCCTTCGAACTCCCAGTCCTCGATTTTTCGAAAAGTAAAAATTAAAAAGTAATTGTCCACTAATCATGTTTAATTAAAGTTTTTTAATACGAATGATTAGCGACTCGCTAATCCCATCGCAATTTCGTGATCCATGGTTTACTTGTGACATATTCCCTGAAGGCAAGATCCCCGAAGTTCTAAAATGCGAAATCGCGTTTTGTGCCTCGCTAATCCCATCGCAATTTCGTGATCTGGGGTTTTCTTGTGACATATCCCCTGACGACAGGATCCCCGAAGTTTCAAAATGCGAAATCACGTTTTCTTTAAACAAACCCTAAGATTAAAAGATTAAACTATTTTCAAAACACGATTAATGATGACTAAGATGCTTTTTGCTTTTCGGGAATTAAGGAAGGCAATGATTTTCGAGTTTTCAGTTTCAAAATCGCCGATATACGACAGTATTAATAACGGGTAAATGAAAATATTTTTGACGTGAGTTCGTATCTCTAAGCATATCTTTCAAATTAAAGCATTTATTTTTCATCGATGGTATCAGTACGCTCGCTATGGCACAAATTTAGAGATTAATAAAGGTCCTATGTGTTGAAGTTCATTCTTAACCTTTACCTCTATAGCGAGTCTAAACTTCACAAGATGGCTACGCAACCGCGACTCCTGACTTACAACGACTTGATCAGTTGGGATTTAGAGTGAGCAAACATGCAGACAAGGAGCATTCTGGACAGTCGAGGAGTCGTCATCGGCTCCTTCAGACCAGAACATATACAAGTAATGTATAAATTGTCTTCCTGTCCCAAATACATTTATAATAAAGATTTCGTTAGTGAGTTTCAGAGGAAAGAGTGTTTTGAGTCAGACCAAACGTATCCTGACATAATAAAAGACTGGTGGAGAAACAAAGAAAAATTCAGGGCCGACACACATGGTGTTTACGCCACAATGTCTTTAAATGAGTATATGGTTTATGTGGCGATGATGTTATGTAGGCTTTTTGGTAAGGAAAGTCCTACCCACTTCCCAGTGGAATGGGTACCTCTTTTGCATGAGGCCGCAGAAGGTTACAACTTCAATTGGGATAAAATTTTATCTGATAACATAGAGAGAGAGGTTATGGAGTACCAGACTACAAGATCAAAAGGCCAAACAACAACCTTTTATATGTCCACATACATCATGGATTCTATATGCTTCTCAACTCCTTTCCCTCTGATGAATTAGAGTTGGAATCCGACTTACCCGGAGCCTATTCATGAATATCATTCTAAAATATGGGAAGAAAATGCCAAAGATTCATTCTATGAGATTTGTCATTTCATGGTAATACCACTAAACCAGATGCTATAAGACTGTGCACCCCCCCGCATTTCAGAGTTGGTCATAGGGAGCCTTCGAGCAATTGTTGACTGGTTTATAGAGGAAAATTTCTCCTACATCAGAGTTTTCGGATGTTCGATTCCTCCACATGCGCTCCCAAAATTCCTCCCTAACAGACTAGTGTGCAGGGAGGTAGCTTATCAAATAGTAACAGGTGGAATTGAGATAGAATTAAAGACAAATCAAAAGAAATCTTGGCCTGTTTTTCCTGTTCAGATTGGAAAAGTTTCACTTCTCAACTTGGGTCATTCCAAGGTTGAAGCGACAACACTGGAGGGGGTCAAATTGGTAGACCTCGAGCACAGGAAGAACGATCCTTACCAGTTAGTGGGGAACCACATGGCCCACTACAATATGAAAGAATATGAACATGAGGAGTCCCCTTGGGATGACATGTTCAAAGGGACTAAGACTTATAAAGAGGTGTTAGAATGAGTACAGACACTATCGTTCGACTTGCAAGCTAGTTTTTGGACCTTTCAGAAGCATAGACGAAGTGGTCTGCCCAAAGTACTGCAATGATAAGCAATCACCCTTCCCCAGGAACAAGAAAATATTCCCCCAGGCTTCGAATAGGAAGTACAGGAGAAGGGAAATCCTGAAAAATTCCCACAGGATACTGAAAGGCCCCCACAAAACAAAGAGGCCTTATAGAAGAAAAAACCAGAGACAGAAGCAGAGACAAGGTCCGAGATACCTCCTGAGTCTAGTAAGCTTACTCCCCCTTCATCACCTGGTGTTGATGTCAATATTCCTAAGTCAATAGGAGGGAAAGGATCTACAGAGCTAGGAAGTCCCATAGCTTCCTTAACCCCCTTACAGTCCGCTTTTGGATTCCCACAGATGAGATCCCTATTTGTTGATGACCTCACCTCTATCTCCATAGATAAGATTCCTCCTTCTGATTATTTTTTCAGCAGAAAGAGGAAGGCTATCCTGAAACAAGAGATGTATATGGAGGGGAGTATGGTAAAAAAGAATAAAGTCTTGCTAGATGGACAGAATTTGGAGGAGGAGGATTTCGCTACAGAGATAGCAGGTTCCATGGGAGCAATGGCAACAACAAACTTTTTTACCGTGGGAAACATGAGAAAAAGGATAAAGAAGAGTAATAACATGATAGCTCAATTACATGATTAGTTAAATAATGCTGAGAAGAACATCAGAGAAGAGGTGAGTAAAATATTGGAGCAGACCAGGGCTGTCGAAAGGCTAGACATTCAATCACTCAAATCAGGCCTGGATGAAATGAACCAGAGGATACAAGAAAGTCAAGTGCAGGTTTCTCAACAAAAGGAACATGCAGAATAGTTACATGCTAAGTTAAATTTGATGGAAGGTCAGGTTATAGATTTAAAGGATTTCTAGACCCTCTAGCAGGAAACACATACAAAGATAGAAGCCGAGCAGCAGAGACTGATCTCGAAAATAGGGATCATCCAGAATTACTTTCAAGAGGTAAGCAAATCTCTTGATAATATTATTTTACTAGAAAAGGAAGCTAAAGAAGCAAGGAATACTTTCCAGAAAGTGGTTGCATGTCCAGGGAATAAAGAGGCGGTGAAAAATCTAAAGCTCTCTATCACGGAACAAATAAAAGGAGACATCATGCTCAAGGTATGGGAAACAAATATATCTGAGAGCAAGAAGATAGTCAAAGAAATCAAAGATGATTGTGAAAGAATCTTCGATTCTTTGGATAAGCAAGCATTAGGCATTGAAAAAAATGACTGCTTCGAGTCACTGGGGCAGATAAACATTGAAAAATAGAAGTTGGACTGCAAAGAAGGTTTGAAGAAGATTCAGATTGAAATTTTACAATTGAAGGAAATCGATGCCAACCTAATAAACAAATGGTTGGTACAACCCAGTTTAAAATTGCAAGTGATCAAGTTTTCCGACCAAGGTTTTGAAGACCAGTTCCCAAAGGTACAAAGAAAGTTTTATCTGTTTGAGGCTAAAGATCTTCCAACACCTCCTAGAAACTTTGTCCATTTTCTGGAGAAATGTATTGAATGTGTAGCATCAAAGGAGGGAGAGACTTCGACTAAGAAATGAAGTATCGTTTGGAAACTCATACTGTTGGAATGATAGATAAACAAAATTTAATCATGCAATGGTTAAGGTTGCAGTTTTGTAACTATTTTTCTCCTAGAAAGTAGGAGATTGTTAACCATTAAGTATGGATGACCATTGTATAAATAAAGGGAACGAAGACTAAAACAGGGCTTTTGATCTCTTGAAAAAAAAATATTGTTGACGAAGTAATTTTGAAGAGACTCTAAATTAATAGGAATGTAGATTGAAGATTCCCGATTTTGTCACTTCTGAGTTATGTGTTTCCCTATCATCTCATCTTTCTTATATATGTTTAATTGATGAATGCTTAGCTACAATTTAGTGCAATCTCTACTGTGGAAATTATTATTCTTGTTATTTCAAATCATTTACAGTTTTTCCTCTGTATCCGTTATCAACAGATACAAGACCTGTAGATGTTTAGATTTCAACATCATATGCTTCATTAATATTTTTCTCATTTCATAGTCTTCTATTACAATGTGATATTCCTCTAAAATTGATGCCTCATTTTGATAACAACTTTATGGTTTTCTCCATATCATGCATGTTTCTTTTCTTTAAAATTTAACTCAGATACAAGAAAAGGCCTACAATTTGGTCATACTATTTATTTGTGTTTTGACATCATTCTCGTTACATTGTGGAATAGAGATAACCAACCTAAAAAGAAAACACATAACTTTATCCTCCTTTACTTTCCTCCTTAATGACAGTACCAGTTGCAAGGTAGCCTAACATCGAGCCCAATCTCTCGTATCAAACCAACATTGCTCTAAATTTGTTTAACACTATTTTACAAACAACAAATAACCGGGTTGACTTAGAACATTCATGGGAAGCAATTGAGAGAGATATCAGTATCCAGGAAAACTGGGAATTTCGACAGAGACAATTGAGAAACCGACAATAGCCTTTACCTTTTTATTAGTCGTTTTTCTTTTCTTAGCTCCCTCTTTTTTTTTTTTTTCAGATGCCTTGACGGTATACTTTAAAGCCTTAAAGTATAAACTCAGGAACAACAGAGGGAAAGATCATACCAAGAAAGGAGGATCGAGACTGTCGAGGGAAAGGAGGCGTGAGACTGTGGGAAATAATGGTGAGTATAACCTTTGCACACTCAAATTTTGCATGTATTTGATAATTAATAAAAGGGATCCATGCTCAACCTAGGTTTTGGGCGTATTTTTTCACCACTATTCCATCGCATCCAAGCCCTAATTCAGCATTTCGATTTACCTCATTTGCTATTTTTTCGAATAGAGACAACGATCAAATCTTCCATTTTGTCTCTTTTTATTAATGGCAAATCAACAACTCAACACACCTATATTTCGATACATGTGGATACAATTATTGATAAGTGACAACATTGTCATCAAGTTGGCCATGTGGAGACAAAATGATTTAATCTCCATCCAAATCATCATTGTGGCAAGACAAGTAATCTTTCAAACAAATGTTGAAATAAAAATAAGGTGAAAAGGTAAACAATTCACTAGATGAGCTCTTGGAAATGGAATTTATAATCTAAGACTTTTCATAAGTCTTATTACTGATTTCAAACATAGGTAAAGACATGGGAATTTTGATTATTGAACTTTTTTATTAAGAGTTTTGGCTCATTTTGAGATAAACCACATCGTTAGAATTTCGAGAAAATGAGTAGATTGGAGGCAGAATTTTGCCTCATCGAAAAATAGACTCACCATAAAGGTTGATTTTGTCCACTTATTAAGGCAATCCTCAAATAAAATATATACAATAAAATATAGGAAGTTATAGACCAACATTATAAAAATATTTTTTTGTATTAGATATCATCAACCGTGCACATGGTCATCCACGTTAGAGATCATCCACCATGATCCATCCATATCATCCATCTTTGTCCGTACACCCTTCTTCACATTCAATGACAACATGACAAATGGACTAGGTGGTGAGGTGGTAGTCTAGGCTAACTAATATGTGGCATTCCTCACATCCAATGATGATGTGACACATGGACCAAGTGATGAGGTGGAAACCATGTCTAAATAACAAGTGGAATTCTTCACATCCAATGAAAACATGACATGTGGACCAAGTGGTAACCAAAGCTAACTAATCCACCCATATTCGCCCCTTAATCCTTCTTCACATCTAATGACAACTTGACATAGGGACTAGATGATGAGGTGGCAACAAGGATAGTTGAAATTTGGAATTCTTCACATCCAATGGTGACATGACACATTGACCAAGTAATGAGGTGGTAAATTAAGGTAGCTGACAAGTAGCATTCTTCACATACAACAACAACATGATGCATCTAATATAGTCATCAATTCTATCATCCTTGACATCGATTCTTCCTCACTTGATGGATCCAAAAATTCATCTAGAGCCTTGAAATTATTCTTCTTTATTCAATTTTCTTAAAATTTATATGGATTCATTAACATATTCTTTTTGTCTTTTCAAATATGAGTACATATTGTTTTCTTTCCTTCCAGGTTTTATTTGAGGGTTTTTTCACAAAAGTGCATCCTTCCCTTTTATTGCTCCCAATATAGGTAAAACAAAACCTTCTTAATATCCACCTTATCCTCCATGTCGACCACCTCGATGTAATATACCAGATATAAAAAGTATGCATAACAAAAATAAAATGATAGAAATGGAAGAATAACAACAATATAACCAGAACAATAACCACAATAACACTGAAATGATATAAGAATAACAACAAAAATAACACTTTGATTCTGAGAGCAATGTTCACGGGCCTCTTCAAGGGGGAAGCATCCAGTCGAGCAAATCTCTATTACAATAATATCCAAGTTAGGGTTCTCATACCCTTGACTCCTATTTATACTAAGTATGTCTATCAAAAGAAGCATCTAGAGGAAGATACTTCTAGAAGCGAAAGCTTCTATTAGGTCTTCTTACATTCAACTTATTCTATTTTATTCCAAGGCCTTATTAATATTGACCTTTATTACATCCAAATATATTGTTCTACCTATGTGCGGGTTAGGACCCTAACATGTCCTCCCCCTTAAAACAACCTTGTCCTCAAGGCTTGAGATGTGGAAATTGCTACAGAATGGTAGCTGGTTCCCAAGTGGAATCTGTTGGAGTTGTATCTTTCCACTGAACTAACACTTCCTTGATGGTTCTCTAATGCAGACGACACTCACGTTAGTCCAAAACTGCTTGTGGCTATAGTGAAATGGATCCTTTTTCGGCTAACTCGAGAAGGTTGGTTTGAATTTGGCACTTAGTTCCAATCACCTTATTTAAGCATGAAATGTGAAAAACAGGATGTAGCTTTGAATGACTGGGCAAAGATAACTGATAGGCCACATGTCCCACATGCTTGAGAATGGTATAAGGACCATAAAATTTGGGCTCTAGCTTCTGACAATTCTTGGCCTTGAGGGAATTTTGCTCGTAAGGTTGCAGTCAAAGAAACACCGGATCCCCTTCTGCAAATTGACGTTCAGAGCGACCTTGATTTGCTTGTTTCTTCATGCGATTTTATGCCATGAAAAAATTCTCTTTGAGGGTACGGAGAATAGCCTCTCGAACTATAAGTGTTTGGTCAACCGCTTGGACCTTCAAGACAGTAGGTAAGTATGAGATAACTGAAGGTGGCTTCTATCCATATACCGCTTCCAAAGGAGTCATGCATGTAGTTGTATGGTATGAAGTGGTGTACCACCATTCAGCTAGGGGTAACCATTGAGCCCATTGATTTTTCTTTTCCGAGGAAAAACACCTCAAATATGTTTCCAAACACTTGTTGACAACTTTCGTTTGACCATCAGTCTATGGATGATAAGTTGTGCTGAGGTGAAATTGGGTGCCTTGTAGCTTGAACAGTTCTTGCCAAAAATTGCTTGTGAAAGTTGGGTCGCGATAAAAAGCAATAGAGTGTGGCATGCCATGAAGCTTGAAGACCTGATCCATGAAAATTTGAGCCACCATGGATGTTGTAAACGGGTGTTGAAGAGCACAGAAATGAGCATACTTGGAAAGGCGATCAACAATCACCATGATGACTGATTTATTTCCCGATTTGAGTAAGCTTGTAATAAAATCCATAGAGATATCCCTCCAAATAGCAGGTGGAATCAGAAGCGGTTGTAGTGTGCCTAGAGATTTGACTATTTCTCCCTTGTTGCATTGACACACATCACATTCAATGACAAAATTACGAATGTCATGTTTCATACCATCCCAGAAAAAATAATGTTTGACCCTGTCATAGGTTTTGGTGAACCTAGAGTGCCTCGCTGTGGGTGTAGCATGAAGCTCAGAAAGTACCATGGATTTAAGCTTTGATTGTTTACTTAAGTACAAATGGCCTTTGTATCGAAGCTCATCATGGAGCCAAGAGTACCCTGGGGAAGCTGGAGCATTGGATTGCAATTGCTGGATCAGATGCGAACTTTTGGGATCTTGTAGCCATTCCTGGCGAACAGCTTGGAGCCAATCTCGTACAATGAAGGAAAGAGAAAAAAGGGATCCTTCATCTTCATATTTTTAGGAAAGTGCATCCACAACCACATTGTCTTTGCCTTTCTTGTAAATGATCTCATAATCATATCCAAAGAGCTTAGTCACCCATTTTTGTTGCTTCGGGGAGGAAATGTGTTGTTCCAGAAAATACTTGAGGCTTTGATGGTCTATCTTAATTTGGAATCATTGCCCCAATAGATAAGGGCGCCAAAGATCAATGTCATGCAGAATAGCCAACATTTCCTTTTCATATATTGTTTTTCCCAGATTTCTTTCAGATAGTTGCTTGCTGGTAAAGGCCAAAGGTCGACCCTCTTGCATAAGGACAACACCAATTCATTTCCCTGAAGCATCACATTCCAAGACAAAGGTCTTTGTGAAATCAAGAAGGGCCATGACTAGAGTGGTGCACATGGCCATCTTCAAGGTTTGAAAAGCTTGAGCAATGGCTGGAGTCCAAGTGAAAGAGTTCTTTTTTAGGAGAGCAGTGAGAGGTGCTGCAATCTTTCCATAATTCTTAACAAACTTGTGATAATAACATGTTAAGCCCATAAATCCACGCAAGCTTTTGAGAGTCTTTGGGTGAGGCCAATCTTGCATAGCTTCAATATTTTTAGGATCCACCCTGACGCTGTCCTTGCCAACTAGATGACCCAAGTACTCTACTTCTGAGGCACCAAAAGCACATTTAGACTGTTTCAAGAAAAGTTGGTGCTGAGAGAGTAGATGGAGAACTTGATCCACATGAGCAAGATGGTCTGTCTAGGTTTTGCTATAGATGAGGATACCATCAAAGAAAACTAAGTCAAAATGATGGAGAAAAGGATGGAAGACATGATTCATGAGGCTTTGGAAGGTGGAGGGGGCATTACACAAGCCAAAGTGCATGACCAAAAACTCATAGTGGATCTCATGAGTTCAAAAGGCAGTCTTGGGAATGTCTACCTCTTTCATATGTATCTAGTGGTAGCCCAAACGAAGATCAATTTTAGTAAAGAATTGGGCGCCACTCAATTCTTCTAAGAGGCCATCAATGACAGGAATGGGAAATTTGTCTTTAATGGTAAGTTTGTTGAGGGCACGGAATCCAGGACACATTCGCCAAGAAACTTTGTTCTTCAGGACCATGACCACATGAGAAGAGTAGGGGCTCGTACTAGGGTAGATAATGCCTGCATTAAAGAGTTCCTGAACCATTTTCTCAATTTCATTTTTTTTGGAAAAGGGGTGATGATACAGACGAATATTGGGAGGAAGGATTCCAGGTACAAGGGGAATGGAATGGTCATGAACACCACGGGAAGGAGGGAGTCCCTTGGGAGTGGAAAATACCACTTGATGTTTAGAAAGGATGTCTTGGAGGTCTTGTGGCACCGAGGGTGTCTCTTTTGCTTGTATGGCATGGAGTTGGGCAATAACACCAAAATGACCTTTTTTGAGCAGCTTTTCCATGCGATGGGAACTATTGATCTCAATTGAACTGACGATGATGCTTGGGAACTTATATTGGTGGACCTCCTAGTCGAATTGCATGGTTAATTCCTTAAAATCCATGAGAATGGGATTCAAAGTCCTTAGCCAGTGTGCACCCAACACAATGTCACAACCACCCATGTCGATAGAAAACATATGAGATTTCAAGTGGTAGTCACCAATTTGGAGACACACATTTTCACAACGCCCTCCATATTTCATGGAGCCACCATTGGCAATCATGATTTGGAAATTATTGACGGAATGGATGTAGCAATGAGTTTCTTGGGCAATGCGGCGATGAATAAAATTATGGGTGCTTCCACTATCAACCAAAATGATGACCTTCCGATGCTTGATGTAACCAATTAGCTCGAGGGTTTAGGGAGCGGAGAATCCAGTGAGATCATTGAGGGAAATGATCGGTTCTACTTCGAGAGGGTTTAAGGGAGGGGTTATGTTAGGGGTTTCAGGTGATTCAGACACAAGGGGAGTTTCAACATCCTCTTCCAAAATATCCTCGGAGATGGCCATAAAAAGCTTTTATTCCTTACACTTGTGGCCCGGGAAATATTTTTCATCACAATTATAACAAAGGCCTTTGAGTTGGCGTTCATCCATTTCATCCCTCGTTAATTTTTGGATCTTTAGTGGAGCGAAGGGAGTAGTGGGATTTATTGGTTTAGTGCGAGGGATAAAGGAGGGTTTTCGGTTTTGAGAAGATACAACATGTTTTGCTTATTTAGCTCTTTTAGTAGCCTCCACCCAACTATGAGGCCGAGCCATGAGGACATGGTCCCGAATCTCATCCATGAGGCCACTTATAAAACACTGTCGAAAAAAGGCATCAGACATGCCCTCTGTCCGAAAATCCAGGCGCTCAAAGGCATCTATAAAGTCTTCCACTATTCCTGATTGTTTCAACTTTGTCAAACGAACCAAATGATTGGTGTTAGTGTCAAAGCGTTCATAAATCTCTTCCACAAAGCGTGTCCAAGTAATATACCCTTGACGAGAAGTTTTTTCTCCATTGCCACCATTGCCAACGTTCTTGATCTAGATGTAGAACACCATACCAGAGTTTGTCCAAGTAATCTATAATGTCGTATAAAGAGAAATTATGTTCCATTTGGGTTACCCAACCAGTGGGGTCTGAGCCATCAAATTTGGTCACATCCACCCGCGGAAGGCATAGGTCACATTGAAAGTGATGGTGCTGAAAGTTATGGGAATGAGAGGAATGTTCAGCTTCAGTATGTGGAGGTGAGTCAGAGGAAGGGTTATCTGTACGGATATGCATCTTGGTGCAGAGTGTTGAAAAGATAGATTCAAGATGGGTGGTCAGGTCTTGTTTGATTTCCTCCATTGAGGACTGCATGGTTGTATTGATGGCGACAACATTGGCACTGAGTTGTTTCACTTCTTGTTGGGTCTCAGTGAGACTAGATTGCAAGGTATTGAAGCGAGCTTCCAAGTCTTGGCTACGGGTATGGGCCATGAGGAT
>ML778512.1:688095-719305 GCA_009831015.1 Picea engelmannii | reverse complement strand
GTGCCAAGTGGAATTTACAGTAACTTCCTCACAACTTGCCGATTTTTGGTCTTTCCAGGAGATCTCACTTGTATAGCATGCCCCGCACAAAATAATTGATATAAACTTCTGAAACTCGCACCCAAAATACTACAGACTGTCCAAGATCCAATGCAACCAGTCCCACTCAATTTGGATACTCTAGAAAGGAGTTATGATTGTTTTAACTGGAACACCTTCTTGAGACTAGTTAATAGGACTAGTCAGATACCCATCTTACACAAGGTGTATCTAAAAATTTAAGATGACCCAGAAGTTGAAATTTTTACCACAGATACCTTACTAATTTATGTAAATGGCCGCTTGATTTCAGGGTTTGAAACGTTACATAATATTTTTTATAGCGAAAATTCCACAATGACTCATTTCAGGATGATTCCAGAACCCTATCTTATACAAGCTGTATCTCCAAAAGTATAAGGCCTCAAGAGATGAATTTTGAACTCAACGTACCTTGATCTGTCTACTAAATATCCTCCAAGCTGTTTCTTCTGAAACATTGTAGAAAAAAAGGTATAGTGAAAATGCCACGGTGTCTCAGATGTAGCAGCGAAACCCCAAGACCTTGAGCTCTGATACCATATGTTAAGAACCAAACATCAATATAGCATAGAAAAACCTCAAGAAAAGTACTCAACGCCTTGAAAAAGAGATAATTTCAGATAATAAGCCTCTTCGACGTGGCAACCTACTTTTACCCCACTTAAATGTTCAAGTACAAGATGATTCAAAATGAAAATGTCTCCTTGGTATATATAGGAGACTAGGAGGTATAATTACAACTAATGGCCTAAAGACGACATAAATAAAATAGCATTACTAATCTAAATTACAACTAATGGCCTAAAGCCGACATAAATAAAATAACATTACTAATCTAATATGCCCCAATTAAGGGGTAATGAGCCAATATTAGGGCTTAACACTTTCTCCCAACATTCTCCCAACCTCTTGGAAAATAATACATGCATCCTCAAAACTAATGTTTAGGGAAACTAGAATCCAATCATGAACTGGGAGTGAGGGGTGCTCTAGCTAAAATCCTATGCTAGGAATCCAACAAAGACGACGGTTCCTCAATCCCCGCTCAGGGCATAAAAGACTAACGGAGAAACATTTTTGAGTTCCATGAGATGATGCAAGCTTGTTTAGGCATGGACTAGGTGACCAAATTATCCATCCGATCCCAAGGCATGGTTTCATAAATTGGCCCCTAAATCCAAATGTTACATTGATTCTTACTGAGAAAAGCACTAGTTATCAAAATCAATGAAAACAAATACTTCCGAGGGGTTGGAACCGGGAGTGAGGGGTGCTTTAACTAAAATCCTATCCCAATAATCCATCGAAGTTGATGATTCTTGAATCTGAGTCTTGATTTTTGTTTTATGCCCAGTTGCAAGTCGCATCCCAAACCATTTCGGGGACTCTTGGCCAATTCCCACTCAGGGCATAAAAGACTAATGATGCAACATTTTTGAGTTTCATGAGATTCTGCAAGCTTTTTTAGGAATGTACTAGGTGACAAAATTATTCATCCACTCCCAAGGCATGGTTTTGTAAATTGGCCCCTTAATCCAAATGATGCATTGCTTCAAACTAAGCAAAACACTAGTTCTCGAAATCAATGATTAAAGCAACTTCTGAGGCATGGAACTCATGAGTAAGGGGTTCTCTAGATGAAATCCTATCCTAGGAATCCACCAGAGTTGACTGTTCCTCAATCTGAGTCTTGATATTCGTTATATGCCCAGTTGCAAGTCGCATCCCAAACCATTTCGGGGACTCTTGGCCAATTACTCCCGAGGGCATAAAAACCTAACAGAGCAACATTTTTGAGTTCCGTGAGATGCTGTAAGATTATTTAGGCGTGGAATAGGTGACTATACTTTCCATCCGCTCCCAAGGCACGATTTCATAAATTGGACCCCTTAATCCAAATGTTGGTTTGCTTCAAACTGAGCAAAACACTAGTTCTTGAAATCAATGAATAAAACAACTTCCAATGCATAGCACTTAGGAGTGAGGGGTTCTCTATCTGAAATCCTATCCCAGGAATCCATCAGATCTGGTGGTTCCTCAATCTGAGTCTCGGTTTTTTTTTTATGCCCAGTTGCAAGTCGCATCCCAAACCATTTCGGGGACTCTTGGCAATTCCTCCTCCAGGCATAAAATCCTAACGGAGAAACATTTTTGAGCTCCATGAGATTTTACATGATTGTTTAGGCATGTACTAGGTGACCACATTGTCCATCCGGTCCCGAGGCATGGTTTCGTAAATTTGACCCCTAAATCCAAATGTTGCATTGCTTCTTACTAAGCAAAGCACTAGTTATCGAAATCGATGAAAAAAACAACTTCCAAGGGGTTGGAACAGGGAGTGAGGGGTGATATAGCTAAAATCCTATGCCAGGAATCCAACAGAGACGACGGTTCCTCAATCCGAGTCTCGGTTTTCGTTTTATGTTCAGTTGCAAGTCGCATCCCAAACCATTTCGGGGACTCTTGGCCAATTCCCGCTCAGGGAATAAAAGATTGACGGAGAAACATTTTTGAGTTCCATGAGATGCTGCAAGATTTTTTAGGCATGGAATAGGTGACCAAATTATCCATCCACTCCTGAGGCATGGTTTCGTAAATTGGCCCCTTAATCCAAATGTTGCATTGCTTCAAACTGAGAAAAACACTAGTTCTCGAAATCAATGATTAAAGCAACTTCTGAGACATGGAACCCATGAGTGAGGGGTTATCTAGATGAAATCCTATCCCAGTAATCCATCATAGTCAACGATTCCTTAATCCGAGTCTTGATATTTGTTATATGCCCAATTGCAAGTCGCATCCCAAACCATTTCGGGGACTCTTGGCCAATTGCTCCCGAGGGCATAAAAACCTAACAGAGCAACATTTTTGAGTTCCGTGAGATACTGCAAGATTATTTAGGTGTGGAATAGGTGATTATAGTTTCCATCCTCTCTCGAGGACATTTTCATAAATTGGACCCCTTAATCCAAATGTTGATTTTCTTCAAACTGAGCAAAACACTAGTTCTCGAAATCAATGAGTAAAGCAACTTCCGAGGCATGGAACCCAGGAGTGAGGGGTGATATAGGTGAAATCCTATCCCAAGAATCTATCGGATTCGACGGTTCCTCAATCAGAGTCTCATTTTTCGTTTTATGCCTAGTTGCAAGTCGCATCCCAAACCATTTCAAGGACTCTTGGCAATTCATCCTCGAGGCATAGAAGCCTAACGAAGCAACATTTTTGAGCTCCATGAGATTATGCATTCTTGTTTAGGCATGGAATAGGTGACCACATTTTCCATCCTCTCCCGAGGCATGGTTTAATAAATTAGACCCCTAAATCCAAATGTTGCATTCTTTCTTATTGAGCAAATAACTGGTTATCGAAATCGATAAAAAAACAACTTTCGAGGGGTTGGAACCGAGAGTGAGGGGTGCTCTAGTTAAAATCCTATGCCGGGAATCCAACAGAGATGATAGTTCCTCAATCCGAGTCTTGATTTTTTTTTAATGCCTAGTTGCAAGTCGCATCCCAAACCATTTCGGGGACTCTTGGCCAATTCCTGCTCAAGGCATAAAAGACTAACAGAGCAACATTTTTGAGTTCCGTGAGATGTTGTAAGCTTGTTTAGGCATGGACTAGGTGACCAAATTATCCATCTACTCTCGAGGCATGGTTTCGTAAATTGGACCCCTTAATCCAAATGTTGCATTGCTTCAAACTGAGCAAAACACTAGTTGTCGAAATCAATGAGTAAAACAACTTCTGAGGCATGGCACCTGGGAGTGAGGGGTGGTCTAGCTGAAATCCTATCCCAATAATCCTCCAGAGTCGACGATTCCTCAATCTGAGTCTCAATATTCGTTTTATGCCCAGTTGCAACTCACATTCCAAACCATTTCGGGGACTCTTGGCCAATTGCTCCAGAGGGCATAAAAACTAACTAAATTCTACATGTCTCTGTCAACTAACTACTATATCTTACTGCCTTGAAAAAAGACTGCGCCAATTTCAACTGCACATTAAGTTTAACGACCACTACTTCCTACATTAAAATGTGGGTTGCACTATTTTTAACCATCGCCATAACTAACTTATTCTTCAACTTGGATTGAACAAAACTAATATTTGTATAGTTTTAATCTTGGCTTCAACAAAACTAATATTTGTATAGTTCTACTCTTGTCTTGAACAAAACTAATATTTGTATAGTTCTATTCTTGGTTTGCCTTAGACATATTGCCAACTAAAGCACCCAAGATTTGCAACACACCAACTGATGGTTGGATTTCTTACTCCATAGCATTGACCCTCATCTTTAATGGACATTTCTTATAATAATTCTAATTTGCACAAATCCAACAAACAACAACCTTACTACTATTTTTTTTTTAGATCCATATGATAAATTTATCATGTCCTTAGTGCTATCACATTAATATGTCCTTAATATGTCCAAAATCAAGAGGGATATCACATTAAATTAGGTGGTTGACCACTAATATTGGTAATTGCACCCTAGTCTAATTTTGCATCCAAAACTAAAGATATAAAAAATGTATTTAGAACTTTGAATATAGAAAAAAAAGTTCATAAATTAGAACTAGGATGATGATGGACTACTAACTAACAACACGTGCACATGCAACTGAAGGTACAACCAAACAGGCACCTGTCAGATATTTCTTCGTCGAGTGAGGAAAGCTTAGGACAAATAGAGGGAAATGCGACTGCATCTAGTAGATATGATAAAAAAACAAGGACCAGAGGTGAAAAAGTCAGAATAAAATTTTGTAGACGCATGAAAAATTTTCTTGCCAAAGGAGGATCATGCTCTTATGATGATGAGAGAATAGGAGACATAGAGGTTCCACTCAGGTATAATCATCTGGTGAAACAATGGGTACCTAAGGAATTACCTCCTATAGATGTTGACTTTGTTGTCAACAATAGGACATATCGCATTGCACCATCCTCCCTGCATGGCTTGGGGCTATTTTCCATGGATGGAATAATTGTAAAATACAATATAGTAATTGAATTGATGGAATATGTGGGATCGTTTTACAATTATAATGTTTGGATGTGGCTGGTCCAGTACATGCGAAGTATGCAGATATATGCACTTGCCACAAATTATATACAACTAATAAACAAGGATAAAAATAAGGGAGTGACTATCTATATTGATGGAAGGCCTAAAGCTTCTGGAAATATTGTAGGGTTTATATACAACACACGACCCGAGACAACAAACAAACAACCGAATTTCATATATGAGGGACGTGAAGAGAATCGGGCAATCCTATGCGCAATAAAAAAGATAGCTCACGGGGAAGAGTTATTAGTGGATTACCATTTGAATCAAATAGAAATATTGACTAATAGTGTGCAGGTTCTTATGCAACACCTCTTTAAGAAACCTCTACTTATTGCATTATATTTTTTTTATTATCTTTAACTTTGTTGTAAATATTATCTTTAACATTGTTTTTTTGTTATCATTAACATTTTTTTAAATATTTGGGGGTTCTAATTATATTATAATGTGGCAGGATGATCATGGAAAAGGGCTAGTCGTAGAACATGTAAATGATTATCAATTTCCACTTTCATTTTACGTTATTTTTATTATTTGCTTATATAATTTTATTGAAATAACATTGTTTTGTTGAAATTATATGTAGTCTGTGGGCCATGTTGATCATGATTCCGCTGATGAGGAGGGGTTTTATTCATCCGCTGACCCGATGGTCTTAATAAAAAAAAATCATTAAAGTGAACAAGGAACTTGCTAGCTTCTTAGATCGTCCAGATCAAACTCCCGGCATCAAAGCAAAGATCAAGATCCTTATGTCACAACTTAACACATATAAGGTAATAACCATAATTTAAAGTGTTTTTTTTTTAATGTACTCATATGTTTAATTATGATACTTTGTTCTTTAACTTTTACATTATCTCACGAAAAAACATTTTCTTTTTTATAAAGACATTTTTGGAGCCTGTTCAGCCCGGTGTTGGTAGTAGTGGCGCTACAGAGACGCTACAGAGTCCTGATGCAGGCAATCATACAGCTGCTAGAGTACTATTTACTTCTCCATCTTCCACACCTAATTTAGATAGGAGCCATGACACGCAACGCCAGACATCCACACCTCGATTAGAGTCTAGAGACGGTGGCAGAGATGAGGCTCATGGTGATGTGGTTGACATGGTTGCATTTCCTAGAGCTAGACATGTGACAAGCACAGGGACCCTTCCGTGCACATTTTTGGTCGACGATAATGGGCTTCGATTAAAACAATCAAGACTCTCAGGTAGTTTTAATTCATATTTTAATCATTTAATGTTGTCATTCTCATACATAAATCATCTAGATTATTAATTTTAAATTAATGATCATATATTTTTGTGTGTAGGAAACGACCATTTTTATAGGCACCTAGAGAGAAAGGCCTTGTTGATTTTTGGGGCAACCTTACGCATGAGGTGGAATTGCCAGAATTCCAACCTCAAAAAGGAACTTATGGATTATCTTGAAGGCCTCTTTGGAGTAGACACGTTCAATAAAAAAGCGTTCACCTCTGCAGCAGGTGAATATTTAAAATATACGTGAGATGTTTATAGACGAAGCTTCGTAGGAAATCCTAGGTATGAGTGTCCTCTCTCAATTCCAGAGAGGGAGTGGAAGGCAATCATTGATGATGCAAAAGAGAATATTTTGAAAAAATCAGGAGAACAAATAACTCATACACCAAGGTAAATTACAATATTTTGATTTCAATACCAGCTTTATTTTTCTTTAGATCTAAATAAAAGTGTGGTTATATATAACATACTTGAAAATTTTGATGATAGGTTGCCTGACACTTCGAAGGCAACCAAAGAAAGGATTGTCAAACATGGCCAACACAAGCTAGGCCAAGACAACTACTCGAGGTTACAGTCACGAATTGTAAGTACCCAAACATCTTAAGAATATTATTTGTATCACCTTAGAACTTTCAGGTAATTGCAGCCAAAAAGATTAAAAAATCATACCCTTATGCAATGCAAGGCGACGACTTCGGAACTAAAACCACGGAGGAAGACCTCCAACTTGGTTACAAGTACGGTTATAAATACATGGTTGATCATAGGAAAAGAATGGGGTAGACCCAAAGATCCAATTTGTGGGATAAGGTAAATAAAAATCAATCCACATTAACCTTTCATTACTTATAAAATACATAAATGTTTGATATCGTCCATAATTTAATGTCTTACTTTGTTTTAATCAGGAGAGAAACACTATCAACGAAACCATTAGTACTTGACAACAGAGCGTTGGTAGTGAAACACAACCATAATATCATGGTGCTCCCCAACAACCCCATCCCAGTGAGGTGCAGCCCCAAGATGTTTTTGTGACTGAGGCCCACGACGGTAAAATGTCTATATATTAATCATATACTTAATAATTTTGTACTTATAAATTTTGATGTTTCAATGGAAAAGAATGTCATAGTTGATCCTCCTCGACCTAAAGATCAGGTGAATAGGCCGACAACCATTCCAACGATGTCGACTAGAGGACAAGGTAAATAATTACATTGCAAAGTTTTTTTTTAATATTAATGAACTATTTCAATGATATTTAAAAATTGGCCATATAAATTTAATATTTTTTATTTTTGTAGGTGATGGCCCCTCACAGCAACATCCATGCCATGGGTACAAGACCAGACATACTCGACGTGAAAGGACTGAAACAACATCAGTTGTTGAAGATCACCCAGTAAACGAAGACATAGAGATGGATGAATTACTTAAGACCTGGAAAGCACAAAAGAAGACTAAAATAAATTCATGATGTCGTGTAATGATTTTATAAGACAGTTAGATGTACATTATATAGCTGAACATGTAATGATGCATATAATGCATTGACATTATGGGTACTTTTTCATCTGATAATATACACAAGGCTATTTCTATGGCTTGTATATATCTGTGAATGTAATTTTTTTATACACTTAATGATAATTTCAGCTTCTCTTATAAGACTTGGTATATATTGAGTCAATACTCCTTGATTCAAGACGTGAGAATGCAAGCAAGACCTGGTGCCTTGTTCTTAGGCTATGGAGTCTAGGCAATAAATAGAACTTGAATATGCAATATGAAACTTCCAAAATCTTGTGACATTATATATGCAACTTTGAAAGTCTTGTGACATGTGACATGTGGAAAGCATCTTTTCCAAGCAATGTGCAAACTTTAAACTTGGTGCAACATGCAAAAAGAAATTTTTGGGAAGATGCAATAATAATTTTTAAGGATTAAACATGAGGGGTTGGAAATGGCCATGTCAAACATTTTATAATATTTTTTTAGAGCATTACCCTTCTTTTCATTGTGTCTCACATGACAAAGAAACAAAATCACATTTCCATTGTCAATTTATATGTGGAGGGTTATTCAAGGTTTCAAGACTTTATTCATATTTTCCTACTCTAATCCTCTCATGGTCATGTTAATACATATAGAGGTCCATGCTATAAACACCCATTGTTATAATGTTGACATAAAATCCAATCTTCACTTTGTCGATCAGAGGGCACAATTTTGGCAACAATTTAATGATTTTAGTTCCATGAAATTTATTTTGTTTCTTCAACAACATTAAGGATTAAACATGAAGGGTTGGAAATGGCAATGCCAAACATTTACTCTTTCACACATGTGCATCATATCAATATTCATGTCTACAATATGTGGAGGGTTATTCAAGGTTTCAAGACTTTCTTCATATTTTCCTACTTTAATCTTCTCATGGTAATGTTAATCCATATAGAGGTTCATGATATAAACACTCATTGTTCTAATGTTGACATAAATTCAAATCTTCACTTTGTTGATTAGAGGGCACAATAATGGAAACATTGAGAGAGTTTTGACCATATGTCAACTAATTTGTCCCTTTAAAAAAACTTCATTGATGTGCAAGGGAGCACTGTGTCTATGAGAAAAGACCCAGTTTATCCCCCACATATATTCAATAAGGTGTGTGGGATAAACACATCCTCAAAACAAAAAAAAAATCACTCCAAGTGAAGTTGTTGCATAACTCCAAACCATCTGCATAGTTGGAGTTTCCTTCACAATATTTTGTCCTCAATGATATTACAATAAAATTCAATGGGTTGACCCAGTTTTGTGTTTACATTGTCCCTATTGAGCTTTGGATGGAGAAATTTTATGGAGAGGTGAGTCAAACTTGGTATAGTTTGGGCTTTCTACTTCATAGATATTACCTTACCTAGGTTCCAGACTTGAGAGTGAGTTAGATTATTCTTGATACCCACTTGATGCTTGGCATATCCATGTTTTGGATGATAACCAAACACAAGGGAAGGTTTCCATATGTTGGTAAGCTCCTTGAATGGTTTATTTGGATATTTTATTTCACCTAGCAGCCACATCCCTTAGTTATCCAATAGGGTAGGCATGAATATGATCTTTGAGCAGTAGTTAGAATGATTTTTTTCTTTCCATTCATGTTTTACTTTCTTTTGTGTGTTTACTTTCATGCATTGCCTAATTTTATCGATGCATTTGATTTTCCCTAGAATAATTTCTTACACGTGTTTTCTTGCTTTACTTTCATGTTTATATTTGGTGAAGTTTTTTTATTTGTGCCAAGTATTTTTTATTTCTAACTAGGGTGGTAGATTCACCCCAAATTTTGTTTCATTTTCCAAGTTATATGGTGTGTAGGTCACAGGTCTACAAAGATTATGGAGTTCTCATGCATTCTCACACATAGTGCATGTCCACGAGTAGGAGCCAGATGTTACCCCATGAGGGGTGACACATTTTTGGATACCCTAGCAAGGGTTTCAAGTTGTTGCTTGCATGATGTGTCATGCTCATGTTCCCTAGATCTAGATAGAGTTCTTCTTGATCTACACCAAAAACATGATCATGCTAGCTCAACTATGGTGTAGATCACTTTCATGCCAACTCCTCAGATGATAGATGCATTGTTGTATGGTATGACATGGTTCCTATTTGATTCGTTTGGCATTCCATGTATCAATACTTATTTGGAAATGATGATGTAACTTATTATCTCATCATAAAGTGGTAAACACCTAATGATTTCCTAGTAGCATTTCATAACATTACATGGTTTTATGACTTTCCTTGTAGTACCTCGGGGAACATGTTTTATGTTAGAAGTGTGTCATCTCTTGGATTAACCTATACCATTGGGTTCTTAGGATAAATATCATTATCCATATCCAAACCATGCTAATCATTTTCCAACTCCCGAGTGTTATTCATTCCATCCATATAAAAAATTGCATCTTGGTCATGTATGATTTCTCAAAGGTCAAAAGGAAAGGTCAAATTGATAAAGCCTGAGTCAATAATCCAATAAGGAAAAGAGGTGAAGAGATAAAGTCAAAATCCAAATATAAATATTTAGCAATGCTCCCTCACTATGAGGCCAATGCCCCTAGTCTCTAGTTTGTCTATGAATATCTAAATAAAAGGAACTTGTTCGATAAAACAAACATTTAAAAAACAATTCTTAAAGGGGTAGTAAGAAATAATGTTAAGGATGGTAACTCAATGTTAAGCTATCTCTAGAAGGATATTATATGTAAAAATCCTAGCTAAATAAAGGTGGATGAATAAATAAATGATTGATAAGACTTGTGCATGTCTAAGACGTTGAGGGTCATTACATGAACTCATTCCCCATTCCCTTTCATCATTATTAATTATTTTTTCCTATTTTTCACCTAGGTGCTTAGGAAATATGTGTTGTCTTAGGAATTGATGCATGTATAAGGGTCAATATTGTTCCCCTTGGTAAGACTTAGGAAAATATTAAAACCAACCCCCTTTTTTATGTTGTGCTAAGAGATGTCACCAGGTGCTACCAATTAATGGTTTGATAAGAGGCTAGACCCATCACTTCAAGTGGGTATTGTGCATTGGGATACATGTATTATGCCTCAAGATCCATGACATTGCATTGGGATCCATGATGCTACATTGGGATCCATATACTCATATATGATCATATCTACATACATCGGGATCCATACCATTTTCCTTGGGGTTCATGTCACCGCATTGGGATCCATGGTAGTGCATCGATCCATGAGAGGGATGCCATGTCGCCACACATGCCACATGGACCACTCAAATTCATTCTCCTTTATCAATTGGATGTTTCATTCACACTTATGCATTATTTATCTCTCCTTGGACCACCCATGGGAGTTTTAATGCATTGGAGGAGTTGGTTACAAATTATGGAGGTGTTTATAGGTTGTTATTTGTGATGATGTGGCATGCTTTATTTTTATCTACTTGAGAAGCACCCACCTAGAGGAGGCCACACATTCCATTTATCTTGACTTTTTTACTTGGATGGCTCACACATGTGAGAGGTAATGTCATCTTCTTGAGTTCGTTATTCCAGACTTGGACCTTTACATCATTTGAGGGAGTTGGTTAGAGGATATTTGGGAGTATTTGGACAATGTTGACTCAATCATTCACCCTCTCATGGGAAAATTTCACCTTTATTGAGGAGTGCACCTAATTTATTCTCTCCCTATAGCCCACACTTGTGGCATTTGTTATTATATTTGAACCATTCTTTAGGGCCATTTGGCTCTTAGAGGGTTTTGAGGGATTTGTTAGATGATTTGTTGTATTTTCCCATGGTTTTGACTGGGTTAATGGTTTTGATCTCATAGTATTGAGCTAGAACATTGTGTTGTATTGTATTTGAGGAGGCTCTTCACCTATAAAAGGAAGATTCCTCCCTCATTTAAAACCATTGGATATTAATGAGAAACTTGGCTTAATATTTGTTTGAGAATCTATTTCTTTTCTTTGTTAATGTTTAGTCATTTTCAAGGTTTATATAAGCACTTTTAAAGGCTTTTTTGGAATAAAACGGTTGCTACAAGGCCAAAGAATTAAGGGTGAAATGATCCACTTGGGAGGGTTCTCAAGGTAAGTTATCTAACCTTACCCCTTTGGTCATTGAAGTTATTGTTCATTCTTTAAGGTAGGACGTCTGATGGCTCTATCCTTTTGCTTGGCCAACCTTTCAGTTCACCTTGATAGTACTGGGAAAGGTTTTCATAATGTGTTATCCTCAATCTAGATTGCATTGAGCCTCATTGACTTATATTAGTTCAAATCATGCTAACTAGTTCTCAAAGAAACATTTGTATGTTGATCACAAGAGGGTTTGAAAAACATTTTTAATTTAAGTAGAAATTGATCACTTTTATGGATGCCCTAATGCATACTTTGCTTGGAATGGTTGAAATCAATACAACATAACTAGGGTTGAAAATAACTTTTATTGCAACATTTTGAAGGAGTGTTGTTCTAGGTTATTATAAACTATCATTGGATGTATTGGAAGGTCCAACAACCTCATTCAAAGTGAAATTGTTGCATGTTCTTTATTGTTGTTCTGGGATTTTTCTAGTATTCCTTTTTATGCAGAGATTTATTGTTGTGCAGGGCTATTTGTAACCCTCCTCTTTTTCCAATGTTTCGAGAATTTCATTATATTCATCTCCATAGGTGTCCAAATKACTTTGAAGAGAGATAAATTACCTAGTTTCAAGCCTTGAAATTACCTCCTATGTGTTATCCAAAACTCTATCTAGGACTGTCATAAAACTGCAGAAGTATTCCACTTTCAGTGGTGATTAAAGTGTTGATGTCTTGCAATGTTTTTATGACACCTTGTTTTCCATATCCCAAAGAATCCAAATATGTTAAGGAATTCCAAAGGACCTTGTAATTAGTCCAATCGTTGCCTCCTTTCACTATTGTATGAAGGTTTGCTAACCATATTTTGTTGTGGTGTTTTCATGTCTTTTGGCTTGGTTGGTTGACCACGATACATTCCTACCCTAACCACCCCAATCAATCTACCCAAATAGTGCAACATTTATATTGTTTGCTAGTTGAGAGGGTCAACCCAACTCAAACAAAGTCCTTGTCTTCACCTATCTAGAAATGCAATGATAGGACTTAGTATTAGCCCCCCAGGAAAACCCTCCTTATGTTAGAAACCATGGCCTAGAAATGTAGAGGCAAGGGCACTAAGGTGATAGTGGGCAGTTTCCCAATCTATTTCCTCAAGCTCTCCCTCGCAGGGTAGGACTTTCCTTTGGCAAGAGTTTAAGTGGTAACATGAGAAATTTAGCTAGAAACACTTCAAGCGCGTGTTTTTAAGAAGGTATTTAATGACACCATATTAAAATGTATAACCCATGAGTAAATATAAAAAAAGAATATAAAATCATATAAAAGGCCATCAGAGTTTATTTGAACAACAAAGCAATAATTTATTTGGAAGGTTTGAGTATTTATTTTTCCTCAACTTTTTAGGACACAGAAGGCTTTGAGGCCAGGGAGATGTTAAATATATAAATCTAAGTTAGAGTATTGTTTTTTGATATAATTGTGTAATTGTTTTAAGAAGATAGTTAGTTTGAACAGTCGGGTCAGTCAACTGACTCAACCAACCAACCAACAACTTCACTTGGATGACCTCTTTAGTGTGAAATCATAGCACCTTCTATAATTAGCTCAAAAATAAAAATAAAAAAATTTTGCTCAAAAATAATTTTATTTTTTATTTTTTTTTAAATAAATTATTGTCATCGCAATTTCGACGCACCATAGAAATCTTGTGACGCACTTGCTATACAAATCACGAAAATTTGTATAGGAATTTTGTGGCAATATACCCTCTTTTTCGTCTCAATTGCAATGACTCGTAGAAATCCTGCAATGCACTTGCTATATAAATCACAAAAATTGTATAGCAATTTCGTGGAAATATACCTATTTTTTTCGTAATTGCGATGACTTGTACAAATCTTGCGATGAACTTGCTATACAAATCACGAAAATTGTATAACAATTTTGTCGCAATATACCCTGTGTTTGTCGCTCTTGCGAGGACCGCTTCAAAAGCTAATTCGTCGAAAACTTTTTACTTACTTTGCCTATATTGTCGAGTGTGCGATAATCTCTCTTTATTGTCGCGCTTGTGACGATAGCTTTACATTGTCTCATTTACGACGATTTCCCTACCGTGTTTCTCTTTCGACGATTTCCCAATCGCGACAACTTCCCTACTATCGTCGCTCTTGCGACGTTAATCCAGGTTCATCGCACATGCCATGTCACATGAAACGACATTTGGGAGACTCAAGATTCGTCGTAATATCCACGACATAACGTCGCAAGAGCATCGAAATAGTTGTCGCAAAATGACCCAAATTTGCTAGTGCATAGTGAAAACCAGTAGACTTGAGGGTGACTCAAGTGGTGCAAATTTGAAGAATTCATGTAGAAATTAGGACGCTTTGGTGGGGAGAATGTACGGAGAGCTTGGATGACCTGCTTGGACAAGTCTTTTGGTGGACTTAGGAAGATTTGGATGCAACCGTGGAGGTGGATTGAGGGAGTTTCCTAACATTTTAATGAGGCACATTAGACAGGTCGTTGCGGTGAAGTGGGAAGTGAGGTTTGGACATGTCAAGTTGAGAGGATGGGTGAGGCGCCCTAGTGTTTGGTGCCTTATACATATTCATTGGGTCATGTGATGACATGATATTCGCGATGATAGTTCCAAAGTTTGGACGCTTGCAACGGTTGCAAGGCAGTTTCATTCTACGATATAGATGGAGTTAGTAGAGAACTCAACCAATAATTATTAGCAGTCAACCTAAATGTGCAGAATGAAAACCAAGTGACTTGGGTGGTGTTCGCTCACCTTTGGTATGGGACATTGTATTAGGAAGATCATACCTTGGTGACTTACGAACGATTGTGTGATGACTCAGAGATCCAGTGGGGTCGTCGGTTAAGGTTGGAAGAGTATTGGTTCGATTGTGCCTAAGGCATGGAAGTTCTTTGAGGTGACTCTTTATACTTGGAGAATTTTGGATGGTTCATTGGGATGTTTTTAGGAGTGTAGGTGTGTTGGCCACACTCATTGTAGATGTTGAGTTTCAAAGAAGTGAATTGATGAAAGGAAGTGAAGTGAGGACTTGCCTGCTTTGGAGGATTGTGCGGACGTGCATATTGCAACATGAAGATATTACTTGGACTTGAGTGTTTCTCTTTATTTGGGAAGCATGGTTGAGGGTGAAGCCTAACCATTAAAATGCATTTATAGGTAGACACAACATCATGGTCGAGTGATGAAGTAGTGAGGAAAAGGCATTCTGGACGTGCAATTCTTGGGGCAGATTGGCTAATTGTGCCATGAGGTGGACAGTGGAGTCAAGTTGTCACGGAAGACTTTGTTTTGGGGTGACTTCATAGTGCAGCAAGGTGAGGGGCAACCTTACCTTGGTTTGAGATCATCGTGTGGAAGGACCAAATTGCAAAAGAGTGACTAGTTTGTGCATGAAAGTGTGCAAACGCAAGGGGTGTGACAGTTGGACTGGTCATTCAACTAGTTCACAACTTGAGTGAGAACAAAAACATACCAATGGGGTCAAGAGTACGGACGCACCAATAGGTTTGAAGTCTAGAACTTATACATTGTGTGGGATCTCCTTGATGAAGATCAGATGATGGCAGTAGTAGTGAGGCAAGGATGGATACTTTCCTTAGTCTTTGGAATTTGACAAGGTGATGGAGATGTGACAAAAAAGACTAAGTTTGGGCATGAGGAAGTGCATTCTCATGAGTTGGGTGCGACAGTTTGACCAACTACCCAATCAATCCAAGGCATGGGGGATATTAGTGCGAAGACATGGAAAAGTTTGTTGAAGTATGGGTGTAGAAGAAAGATCAAAAGAGTTCAACACTTAAGTGAAATTTTGAAGTGAAGTGGGCAACAATTAGTTGTAGCAGGAAGCGATAACAGTAGCGAAACCAAACAACAGTAAGGTAGAAACATCACAACGAGATATTGCAACATAGTTTGGTGACTTTCATCCTTGGATTTGGGTGGAGCAACCTCATTGAATCAAGCAGTAGATCGTGTAGATTTGGGTGCAGTACAATTTGGTTTATGGAAACTTGGGGTTTCCACTTTGGAAAAATTTGGGGTTTCCAACAGGCTTAGTTTCAGTAGAGGCACGAGTTCGATCAAGGACTTGGAGGTCACATATTTTTTGGATGTTGCCGGGGACAAAAACGACTTGAGGTGGGGGAGGATGTAAGGTCTTCGACTAGATGGGTGCGCATACCATCGCCCAAGTCCTCAAGGAGACATAACTTGGGGTTGGTATGGCTCTCAAGTTGGGAAAGTGGATGCCTTGGGCATGCAAACACACCAAGGGTCTTTCCCAAGTATTAAGCAACCAAGATATTTGGGCGCACCAAGGTTGGTTGTGTTGGTCCCAAGGGGCATGGCGGTTGACAAGCACATGGGTTCGTTTGGGCAATCAGGTCCGTGAAGGGGTGGGACGATTCGTTTGGGTGAGTGGGTCCACGAAGGGGTGCGATGATTTGTTAGGACACTTAGGTTCGTGAAGGGGTATGACACCCCCACTACTACATATGTACGGAAAAAATGGCGTTGTACTCTAACAATATGGATAAAATTGGTCGTACCATCGTATTTTAATTTTTTTTTTCATTTTTAAAAAAAAATCTCGACATTCGTTGATTATTCGACAACATGGTCTTTACCGTTGATTATCCGACAGTGTAAAGGGTAAATGATTTTTATTACCAACTATTGTCAAAGTCAATATTTTTTTTTCTGTTAAGCAACGTTTCTCTGGTCAATAGTCATCGGATGTTCGACGAAAAATTGATATATAATTTAAAAAATTGAACTATTAAAGATGTTCGACATTATTCCTATACTAGCGACAGTTTGCATAGGTTATAAGAGATATTTTTAGGTCAGAATACAAAAGTTTATATTTTGTTAATTGCATTATAAATAGTTAAACTACATAGGTTGATTTTTTAAGATAATGATCATCATTGAAAGTTTGGTAAGGAAAAATGTCACATAACATTCTTCCAGGAGGACAAGGATGAGACTTGAGATCTACATTGGTTGAGGCTTTGGGTGATCGAAAATGTTATTTCCCTTGTAAAAAATGCAGGGGCTATAATAGAAGGAGACTTTAAATAAAAACAGCTAAAAAACATTGTAGTGAGTATGCACACCTCGAAGACGGGCATGAATATCATCCCTTGGTAAGTTATTCATTATATGTCTTTATATTGCATATTTTTTTGTAAATGTTTATATGTTAAATGTAGAAGAAAAATAATGTATTTTTTTTTCTTTATGGATATATTCTACATAAACATGAATAAATAGAGAGTAATTTAAGAAGAGAAGAAGTATACATAAGATGTAGATTGTAATTAGGGTTTAGGGTATGGTTTAGGGGTATGCTTCTCCAATTCATGGACATGGTATGAGGAGGAACTATAAATGTCTTAAGGCATAAAATACGCTTTTAGGACTCCCAAACCATGCACGAGGTCTAAAACCACTAGATAGACCCTATAAATTAAATATTTGGCCTATGCGTACTCATGAGAATGGCACCATTACAAGGTTGTAATTAGTGGAAATTATTCTTTAATTTGACCCCGAGCATAGTGACTTATGAATGGGGCCAACATTGAAATTTTTTCAGGTTGTGCTTGTATGCACTAAAATTTGACATGGTTATAGTGGATGCATGTGTTGATGGTATGGGAGGGTTTAGAGGCTCAAATAAAACTCACACAAAGAATTCGACAATCAAACGACAAAATTAATGAGAACAACAATGTTTCAAGTGTGAACAACCATTACATCTTTTACATCATTCAAACAAGGAGACCTAATATTTTTCTTCACTAAAATGCATGTGCAAATTTTATTTTATTAAAATGTTGTATGCAAAAGGAATGAACAAGAATTCCTTAGTTATAAAATAAAAAGAATTTTTTCCCACTAGTGTACTTCATTCTTCATATCCTACATTCTTTTCTCCTCATTGCTAAGCCCAAAATGAAACCACTTTTTTGGATATTACACTTCTACAAGCTCATGGATTTCAAATTATCTAAATAAATTGGCATTGAACTATGAAATTATTGGTGGGTAGTAAGCTTTGCGAGGTACGTGGTATAAATTCCATTTATTATTCTTTGCAATTAATGTTTACTGTCGGATTTTGGTTTATATTCCATTACATTTTTTTTTTAAATATCTCATTGCAGTTGTTAGAAATGGTTGCCAAAATCCCAAACCTATAAATTCATAATGTAAATCCCCAAGGCAATGCCCCACCATCAATGGAATATAATGAAAAAATCCATCTAATAGAGTGATAGCCTGTCTACTAATGTTGAGATATATATACCCACTTGGATGCTTACTTGACCAAATTTTTGATGAAATCATTGATATAATTACTTAAGAAAATGACGCATTATCAATATTACCTCTTATAGAGAGAATATTTATCCTAAATGTTAGATGGTTTGGATAATATTGCAAGAAAATAACTAAAGACTATAAAACTAGAGGACATATTTTCCCTTTTCATAGGCCCTCATATAGGTTAAATGTCAAACACTAGCAAACCTCATATATCTATCAAATGATGAAGTTATCAACAATGTATTGATAATTTGATGGATAGCTAATACATGGTTTTTAATGTGAGACCTCGTAACAATAGGGAAATCCCACTATGCTTCTTGAGGAAAATGTATGCAGAGTGTCTTTTGGGGAAACTTGTTAACTATTTTCATCATTTAGAATTCCATGATGCTTGTTTGGATATTCCACACAAATGACCCAATGTGAGGCACCAACATGATCAAAAATACCTAATCCCTTGACCTTGTTGGAATTCCCACTTCCAAAGGAGTTGCTTCCACAAACACAAGAATAATTGCTCCAGTTGACACAAATGATGGTACATCATGACACATTTGTCAAGGTATTGATTGTATGGTGTCATCATATACTAGTGGGGTAGGACCATCAACTCCCGGTTGGGCATAACACGACCATCTAGTAGTGAGGGAATACTATCATATACCAGTGGTTGTAGTTGTTATTCATATCCATGAATGTTTTGTGGCTATAATTTCCATGGTCATTTATGAGATATTTCCCATGGTCGATTTGTAAGTGAGGTATGTATAATGATATGTTTTAATTTTATTGAATTTATAATTAGTTAAGTAATTTATTTCACATTGTTTTCCCCTTATGGTGTGTGTGTGTGTGTGTGTGTGAATGTTTTGACTTCCCTTCCTACATCTATGGGATACTCACCCTATGGTAGACACATCCAACAATGTATCTACTTTAGTCACATCCATACTTGTTGCTAAAATTTACAAGATGCACATGTGTATGTTATATTTCATATTGGATCATTATTAAATCATGTATCTATATATTGGTTCAACGCAACTTGGTGATTGTAGCCATTGGCTAGTGTACCTGGCCTATCTAACGCCACTTGCACACGGTGGTTTTGTACTTCACCTTCACTTTCCACTACTACACTCAATATAATCACATCCACTATTGTTGCCTCCAAGTACAATGTTTGACCATTAATGGCTATGTCTCCTAGTCAAGGATGTGGCCAATATCCAATCTTGCAATCTCTTTTTGTGATGAGGTGAATGGTAGATGAACCCCTTAATGAAATGTAAATGTTGAATTCCATAAATTAAATTAAATATCAATGTTAATATTGTATAGGACTATAGAATACCGAAGAGTCTCATAGCATTGTTGTAATCTTGCAAAACTGTGTAACCTATATTGTTATATCCATAATATTAGAAGACAAAAAGCATGGTCCTTCATTAATTATTGGTTTTCCCTTATTGATATTCTAGGGTAAAAAAAATTCTCCATTAATGTGTGTGTCTTTTCTATATTTGTATTTCTATTTAGTATCATTGTAGTTAAAGAATCTAATTGATGTTTTTTTTATTTTCATGCTTAAAGCACTAAAATATACAAAAATATAGTTTCACAATTGATCAACATTTTGTGGCCATTATACTTTGTAGTACTATATGTTGAAGGCATGAATAATACCAAGGTATTTATAAGAATGGTCAATCCATGAATAATACTAGGGGATTTAGAGGTTAATGGGGTTTTAGGAAGTAGGAGTTAGAGGTTTAGGGTTGGGTATTAAGGGGTTAGGCCGGGTTAGGGGTTTTTAAACAAAAATCACTAATGGAAAGTGGAGATGCCACACTGGTTGAATTTTTTTGTCTTTGTTTTCCTATATTATATTTGTAAACAGTTGTATCACTATAATATTTGTTATATACACTAATATTACTTGATTTTTTGTAATTATAAAGGAACGACGCCCTAGGGAATTTCCCATGCAAGAAGATGTGTTTGTACAAGCACTTGTTGAGGAACATGGAGCGAATATTGAAGATCAAGTTAATGATCCTATGGAAGAATATGTTGATGCTAATAAAACAATTGAAGAAGATGCGACAAATATATTAATCCAGGAGACATTTAATAATGTTGGAATGGATGATGATGACGACCAACTTGATGGTGTTTTTAATATACCTGTACTTGAGAAGGCAAGTCAACTTCTTTATGAAGGCTCCAAAACAAGTCATCTCTCTACTATATTGTTGTTGGTGAACTTAAAGGTTATGGATGGTTTGTCAAACACTTGTGTGACACAACTACTAAGGTATGTAATATATTTTGTCACACTTCGCACATGATGATAAAGGTTTTCTTTTTCCTCTATTTTTATCGTTATTCGATCAGGTGTAAAATTTGGATGCAATATGTACGATTAATATTATTTACATTAACCAATATTGATTTTTTATGTTGTATATTGTTAGGTGAATTTTTGTTACCATCGTCAAATGTTTTATGCCGCACATATCAAGATTTACATGCCATTATATTGAAATATATTGGAATGGAGTATCAAGCTATTCATGCATGTCCCGATGATCATATTCTATATTATGGATAACATGCATTGAAAGAATAATTCTCGAAATGTCAAAATTGGTAGATATCAAACTGATCAAGTAACAAAAAAGGTGCCTCACAAGGTTCTTCATTATATTCCAATAATTCCATGTTTGCGGTGATTGTTCAGGTGCAAAAGCATAGCATATTTTATGGATTACCATGCAAAGAACAAAAGTAAATATGGTGTTCTTCGAATTTATGTCGATGGATCTGCATTTAAGAAGATAGAGGAAATATGGCCAAATTTTAAAGATGAACCTTGTAATCTTAGGCTTTAATTGGCAGTTGATGGTGTCAATCCATTTGGAGAGATCATATATACTTACTTGGTGTGGCCTGTTTTTGTTACCATCAATAATATTCCTCCATGGATGTCAATAAAGAGGGAGCACATAATGGTGGCAAAGATTGTTCCAGGTATTTGTTTAGAATATTTTTTTTTAACGGGGTAACATCTCATTTGTCTTGTTTGTTTCATAATTTTGTCTTATACTTTATTTTTTACTCATATATGTTCAATTATGTGATCTTATAATTATGTTTGATATTTTTTATTGACTCATATATGTAGTAATTATGTATTGTATGTTAAATCAATTAGGTAAGTACCAAGTCAAAGATATGAATGTATATATTGAGCCTCTTATTGACGAGTTACTAGAGTTATGGAAGGGAATCACTGTATATGATATCTCTAGACCAGTAGGTGTGCAAAGGGAATTTAAATTCCATGCAACACTTGTATGGACAATTTATCATGCCCCTGGACTAACACATTTGTGTGGTATGTTATAATGTTACACTGCACTTTAATAGAATTTAATTTTATGAAGTTCATATCATGCATGTTTTTTATATAATCCCTTCATTAAACATACTTCGAATAATTCATGATATAAAATTTAATCCATCTCTTGCAGGTCTTCAAACAAAGGATAAATTTTCATGTTAAGTTTGTGGTCCTAAGATGAAATCTCGTCGTTCAAGAAGTTTAGGAAAGGAGGTGTTGAGTATAGACACTTCCTCTCTAAGAACCATAGGTATTGAAGTACCGAGAAACATCTTTTCAATGGTAAAGAAGAGAATGGATTAAAACCACGGAGAATAACACCTCGTCTATGGAAGTTGCAATATAATATAAATCATCAAGGTATATTAATGGATCAAATCGTCTATCATGTATCATACATGAAATGTTTGTAATATTTTATTATTTTATTGCATTTTTTTCATTGTACTAATTGACAAGTATTGTTGCAATATTTTAAATTTATATGCTTCACCTTGAAGGTCATCATGAAGGCATTAATAATGGGGCGCTTCCACGAGGAATGAAAAGTTATCCCATACAATTTAGTAGGCTCCCCTACTACGAGCACATAGAAATTGTTCATTTGTTTGATACAATGCACATTGGAAAGAATGTAACTGAAATGTTATGGATAATCTTAGATGGAAGGAGTGAAAAATAAAAAAATCGTCAAGATTTGTAATGACATTAAGGAGGAAAATCGTGCAATGCAAAGTTTCATTCATTTAAATAGTGATGCAGACAACCAAAATATAAGCTTCCTTCCATGGTTATTGACAGAGAAACAAAGCAAGGATGTAAAATAGGCTATTGAAAAAATTAAATTTCCCACTGGATTTTCTTCAAACATAAAGAATATCCTTACAAAGAAAGGTGAATTAGGTGGGGTAAAAACTCATGATTGGCATACCTTGATTAAGGTAATTATTTTGGTGTATATATTTCTATATTGGTGAAACATCTTGTTCGTGTTTTTTTTAATCTACTAATTTGTGACTAAATAATGATTCATTTTTTATGTTATAGTATGTTCTACCTCTATCTCTCCCAAACAAATTCGACAACAATGTCAAAGAATTTATATATGATCTCGGCAAATACATGAGGTAAGTGACGATTTATATGCAAAGTGTAATTTTTTTCAATTCGTTGTACAACTTATATTTCACTACACGTGTTTTACTTTAATGTAGTACTGTATAATTTTTTGTTGAAACATGTTATTTTCTTGCATCATTTGTGGATGGTTTTCATCTAAAGAAATCTATAAAGAAGATATAAAATATTGGAGGTTACAAATTCCTCATCTAATGTGTGAAATGAAAAAGTATCTACCTCCAACATTTTTCAATGTACAAGAACACTACCCCATACACCAAGTTGAGGAGATTGAAAAGTGTGGACCTATACACACAAGGTCAATGTGGATGATTGAGAGGCACTTGAAATCATTGAAGGCTTTGGTTAGACAAATAGCACGTCCTGAGGGTTCTATGGTAGAGGGATATATGGTATATCAAACCATGGTTTATATTACTCAATATCTTCCTAAAATATCTACAAGTATTAATGTAGATCACATTTGAAATGTCAACTCCATCAACAAATTTGAAGGGGAGCACCTATTAGGGAAAGGCAGAATGAGGAAAGTGACATGTAAGTAGATGGTGGAAATTTATAATACATTTGAATTTTTGTTTTTATGTATATTATACTTAGTTAATTTTTAGTCTTCCTGTATAATCCATTATTATGAAGGTATACCATGGTAACTGATTATATGTGAAATATTGTTTTATTTCAATACAGCTAGTCAAGAGTGGGATGCAATACATTTATACATTGCAAACAATATTGATTGGATGAAGGTATGGATTGAACGATGTATACAATCTAATAATGGTAGGTTATCATGGTTTGGTGTGTCTACATTGGTCAAAGAAGTTGAACGTAAAGGAGATACCAATCTTACACAGAGGGAAATTGATTTAGCATATGGTTTACAAGATAAAAAGGTAAACATATTCACCCATACTATTTAGTATTTTTAATATTATATTGGTGTACATGGCGTTTTTTCTCTTATAAATTTGCATAATTGCCAAGTATAAATGTGTTTATCAATTGACAATGCATTTTTTACATGTCTTGCATATTTCAGTTGAAATACCACAAGGCTATGTGGTGCAATGGCCGCAAATTTCGCATCAAAAAGTTGGATGAAAAGATGAAAACTTTTGATAGTGGGATAACTACAATATTTCAGGTGATTAATGTTTCCTCTAGAAGTGACAGACATCCAGAAGTCTCTGAAAATTGATACTATGGGTTTTTGGATGATATACTTGAGTGTGACTTTAAATCCTTCAAATTAGTTTTGTTCGACATCAAATGGTACATGCTACGAATGAATGAACGTGATCTTGATAAAATTGTTAACAAACATGCCAATGGATTTACCATGGTTAATACAAGGAATGTTGAGCCAGGATTAGAGCCCTATGTTCTTCTAAGCCAATGCGAACATGTATTTTACTTAGATGTTCCAGGTAGAGTGGGGTGGTCATATGTTCTTAGATATGATCCAAGAGGAAGGTCGGTAAAGTATAATGTAGTGGAAGAAGATGATATTGAATAAAAAGATGATGTAGAGGAGTAGTTAATGCATGTGTCAGACGAACACATTGTAGAAGTTGAAGGAGATGTTATAGACAATTTCCTGGATGAAGATGATATCGACGATGTTTTAGATGAAGAACTTGAAGAAGTGGTGTTATCACTCCAGGAAACTCTCCTACGCTGTATCTCAAAGATGCCTGGTAACTTAACCTTTTTGTAACTATTTTCTCAATAATGGGTGTGGGTTTGGATCAATATGAATATCTTAAATCACTGGATTGTATCTTCAAGACAGTCTAGCTATATTCATGAAATACAAGGCCTTCAAGAGCTATTATCATATAGGTTTGTAGATCAAATGGATAAGAAGACCAATCAAATAACCATAACATACATAGGCAATATATATGATAGGTCAACAAACTAGCAAAGGATGCTTATGATTCTTGCTTAACAATCAAAGGTAAGATGATAGTTAACATGGGACTATTAAACATAAACAAATGAATGATTTCAACTCATAGGCATAGAAAAAGATAAAAGAGAGTCTGACAATAGCATTGAAAGAAGCTTGGAGGCTTAATATATTAAAGAAAGTGTCTTTATCATAATAACACTGGATTACAAAACTCAAAATCGAACCTTCAGCCTCAAGGACTGAATTTCCCCTATTTTGTTACATCAATAGTCTATGGATTTATATCCTTTACATGATAAATCTAGATCCTGAAAAGGAGGATCATATTTACTTAAAATAGACAGTAAAAAACTGTCACAAAAGAATAGGAAGAGATCCTAAAAACTAGGTCAACTCCTTATCTTTTATGATCTTTATCTCCTTCAAAATATTTTCCAAGTGTAGAAAACCTTCCAAGGCTATTGAATATCCATAGAAAACCAGATGGGTTGAATTTGCTATTTTTAGCCAAAAACTGTTTTCTGTGCCCAGAAAATAGGTGGTTATTTCCATTTTTCCACCATCTAAAACACCTCATACATCAAGAAAAAACCTTAAATCTGATGTATTTAATTATCATGCATCTTAAGAAACCATTTTCGATATGTTTGGCTAAGAAAAAGTTAGATTTGGGAAAAAATGCAACCTCTCTGCCATGTTTGTGCTTTCGGTGGCTAATGAATAGTTGAAATGTTCACCTAAGCCACCAAAACTTCTGGACATATTCCTCTCAAATATTCTCCCATATCTCTAAAATAAAAATATATTTTGGAAAACTGAGAGAGGTTTTTGTAGATCGGTTTGTTGTGAGAAAAAACCTCTCTCAGTTATTTGATATTCGTTTTTATTTTCCCGTGATATTCATTTAAAAAACATGTGTCAAACAGGTAAATTCTGAGATCCGAAAATTAGGGCTCAGAGATGAATTTGATTCTCCCAATATATGACACCTGTAGGAAAATTGAGAGAGGATATTGGTATTTGATATGCTAGGCACAAAAACCTTTGACCTTTTTGAAAAATGATCTTCCAGTTGCTCAAAATCATCATTTGAAAATGATGACTCAACCCAGTAAAAACGTCGAATTTTTGCACTATCGGTGGCTTAGAAGCCCTTTTGGAAAGGTGCTTAGCTACCAAAACCTTAGTTTTGAATTTTTTGAAGGGAAAACCAAATCAATTTTTTTTCAAAATTTATTACAAACCTAAGGCTCTAAAAAATGAACCTTAAAAAATTTAGAAATGTATTTTTCAATGACTTCCCATCACCTAAAATAAACAAATTTGACTGTGTTATTTTAGGAGATAACATCTGGCTCCTTCTGGGGATGAAAGCCTCCCTACGAGGTTTCAAGAAACTCGGCTCCAATGCCTTTCCTATTGGGATATGGAGTCATTTGGCCTCTGCAACTGATCTTCTGCAAACCTGTAACTTGCCTGTAGCCTTTACCATTGGGCTATGCAACTGATCCCCTGCAAACCTGTAGCCTTGAAAGTCTTCATAGTCTTCGACAATTTTAGTGATCTTCAGATGTCGATGGATGAGGTCGAAAATGCCACCCTGAAAAACCAATCATCTTTTTCCAAAAATAGATAAGAAGTTTTATCTTCCTCACGCTGCTGACACCTCCAAAATTGAAACAAAGAAATAAAACTAATGCTCTAAATTATGATCATCACTTTGGAACCTTTATTATGCCAACTGGAACAACAACACTTAGATATGTGAAAAAATTGTAGCATTATGCCCTATTCTATGCTTTTGGTGACTTTGAGAGCCAAAATTCTAACCTGTAAGCTACCGAAAGCTCTGCTTTCGGTGGCTAAAAACAACTGTGAAAGCCTGCCTAAGCCGTTGAAAGCTCTGTTTTGAAACTGGCTTTCAAAATTGAAAAAATGTATTTTCTTCCATATTATAATCTTCACTTCTTCTCCTTTGAGGCCTCAACAGCCTGAGCAGAGTCTGGGTTATCAACAGAGTTGATATCTACCCCTGGATTATCAACAAGATTAGTGGCTGCTTCTGCTATGGTTTACAGAGAAATATGTGCCTTAGGTCTTGGAGGCATCATTTTGATTCTTAGCAGCTGGATCTTCCTGTACAACCTAGCATCAAAATTTGATTCCTTTTCTCCAGCTTAACATATTGTTTAGTAAGAATTTGGTGAGAATAATACAACTCAATATCTTTTTCTGTCAAAGTTTGATTACTAGTCTTAACTTCTCTGTCAAGGAGTCCAAGATCATATGCTTGTCTTAGCATTTGATTGATTTTTGACAATTTGGTCTTGTTGATTGATGCCTCATCATCTTGCAGTTGTTGCTCTTACTTAGGTGTAGGTGAAGGAAAATCTACATACTCTGTCATCTGTTTTCCAGCTGGGACTACTCCTTGAAGATCTGGCTCTGCTACAATTTCCTCAAGCTTTGCTGCAACCTACTGTAACCATTTCCAAAAGTTGTACCACCAAGCTTCAGATATCCACTTGTCAAGTCATATCCATTTATAATGTTCCATATGGATTAGTAAGAGGTCTGGGAGGCAAATTATAGGTTGAAAAATCCATGCATTGGATGAATAGGTGGGGGTGGCACTTGACTAGAACTAACACTACTATTATCACTTGTTTGAGATCCACATTGACTAAGAACCTCCAAAATCGAAACAGAACCTTGATAATGATGACTTTAATTATTATCTATCATTTGGAACTATCCTCATGGAATTCAAATCAAGGGAACTCAGATCTGTACAAAAATAGTATCATTCTACCCTATTTTGTGCTTTCGATGGCTAGGAGAGCCAAAATTCTAACCTGTAAGCCATCGAAAGCTCTGCTTTCAGTGGCTAAGGACAACTGTGCAAACTGAAATAGCCATCGAAAAGGCAGGCTTTCAAAATTGTAGAAATGCATTTCTTTCTGCCTCACCATTGTTGGAAAACATCGAGCTTATATGTTTTCATATTAGGAATTTCATACATCATCAAACCTCTAATTCAATCAGCACATTTATATGTAGTAAGAGAATGCCCTTTTTCTTCGAGTTGATCAGATGTTCTGTGTGTTAACACTCCAATCTTTTGCAGATTCTTTGATTGAACTTTTCATTCCCCTTTATCTTCTTGATGGCGATGATACCTGGAAAATATGGCAAATATGCTCGACGTTTGAGTTAATTCAACACTTTGCTTCTGTAGAGTCTGGAAGCTACCTTCAAGTTTCATGCCTGCATAAAATGCTCATTATTTTTGTTTGAAAAATTTGATCAAAACCCCAAAACAATCATTATTCCACCATTAAGAAAAAGAGTCTGCAGATGCCATTGGACTTCCATGCTCGTGGCACCATCCTCTTAAGCATTTCAAGAGTGTGATGTGCAACCTGTTGTGGGATTTGTTTCTCCTTGTGCTCAGCATCAGGAGTCAACATACTGGTTTTTAACAAAATTCCCTCAAACAACACATTGTTCTCTTCCAAGTAGAAGAAAACCTCAGTCCAGACTTTCTCTGCCACTTTAAGGTTTTTATCAATGAAATGGTCTCCATCCAGCAGAATCTTTGGCTCCACAATGGGCAAAAGGCCATTGTCCCAAGAAAGGGTAGCATAACATGCAAGTCCCCAGGAAGCTTTTCTTATTTAAGAAAACTGAAAGCAATCTATCTGCTCATATGAAGAGCTTATTCAGCTGCCTACTCCTACTTCTAACTAAATCTGAAATTTGGTCAAGTAAAGGCGAACTTCCATAGTAACCATTCAAGAAATTTCAAAACTGAGATGAGCATGTCTCTATCACTCATCATTAGACAATGTCTAAAACATATTAGCAGTGATAAAAAATTCTTCAAGAAAGAAAACTCACCTGGGAGTGCTGGTGGGATAATGAAGTTTAAAATTTTCAATTGATATGAAATATATGATTCCATCAAGGCTACAACCAGATCTTTAAACACGTACAAAGATGGTTGCTCAACAACTGACGAAGAAAAATGCATCATCAATTTATGATCTAATCCTTTCTTCTCCCCTTTATCATATTCATCACATATGGGAACATCAAGATAGAATCCAAATGGCAAAGATGAAGCTTTCTGCATAGAATTATCAGTAGTATGGCTTTGAAACAGATCTGAAACAACATCTCCTATTTCCTTATCATTATCATCCTACTCGTCTAGATTTGAATCAACAAGTTCATCTAAAGCATCCTCAATAATGAAATCATCAATATTATCTAGTAGATCTTCTTCATGAGAAGTAGTAATAAAAAGAACTTGAACTTCATCCATATATGTATCTTCATTAATATATCCACTTCCATCCTCCCTACTAGAAGAAACAATATGTTGAATATCTAAATGAAACTCCTCACAACAATGCTCAAACAGAAGTTCCTAAGAAAAAATACCTTTTGCAATGCTCATGGAATACTCTGTGAAACTCTTTCAAAGATGAAATACTAGAAGGAGTTAATGAGAAATACCACTTACATGCATCACCCTCCAATGAATAGAAAAACATCTTCATGAGCACATCTTCATGATGTATATGTAACTGAGCCATGCATTGATGAAATCTGATGAGGTGATCTAAAGGATTATCCTCTTTCGCTTCTCTGAACCGTGGAAGGTAGTCTCCCCAAATATCCATAAAAGGTACTAGATGTGGGAAACCATGAATTGCAGAAAAGTTAAGAGGTACAAACCTCCTAGACAAAAGAGCAACAAATGCCTTTCATATTTGAAGACAGTGGAGTCGCCAATGAATTCGTCCTTCATGGAGTTTCCAGATAGAATATTACAACCAATATGATGTCCAACCTTTGTATATCATCAAAAGCTAGAACTATGTCATCTCCCAGGGAATTTGAGCTTCAATCTCCTCTCCCCGGCAACGACACCAATTTGTTATCACTCTAGGAAACTCTCCTAGGCTGTATCTCAGAGATGCCTGGTAACTTAACCTTTTTGTAACTATTTTCTCAATAATGGGTGTGGGTTTGGATCAAGATGAATATCTCAAATCATTGGATTGTATATTCAAGACAGTCTAGCTATATTCATGCAATACAAGGCCTTCGAGAGCTATTATCGGATAGGTTTGTAGATCAAATGGATAAGAAGACCAATCAATTAACCATAACATACATAGGCAATATATATGATAGGTCAACAAACTAGCAAAGGATGCTTATGATTCTTGCTTAACAATCAAAGGTAAGATGACAATTACCATGGGACTATTAAACATAGACAAAGGAATGATTTCAAGTCACAGGCATAGAAAAAGATAAAAGAGAGTCTGACAATAGCAGTGAAAGAAGCTTGCAGGCTTAATATATTAAAGAAAGTGTCTTTATCATAATAACAGTGGATTACAGAACTCAAAATCGAACCTTCGGCCTCAAGGAATGAATTTCCCCTCTTTTTTTACATCAATAGTCTATGGATTTATATCCTTTACATGAGAAATCTAGATCCTGAAAAGTAGGATCATATTTACTTAAAATAGACAGTAAAAAACTATCACAAAAGAATAGGAAGAGATCCTAAAAACTAGGTCAACTCCTTAACTTTTATGATCTTTATCTCCTTCAAAATCTTTTCCAAGTGTAGAAAACCTTCCAAGGTTGTTGAATATCCATAGAAAACTAGATGGGTCAAATTTGCTATTTTTAGCCAAAAACTATTTTTTGTGCCCAGAAAATAGGTGGTTATTTCCATTTTGCCACCATCTAAAACACCTCATACATCAAGACAAAACCTTAAATCTGATATATTTAATTATCATGCATCTTAAGAAACCATTCTCGAGATTTTTGGCTAAGAAAAAGTTATATCTTGGCAAAAATACGACCTCTCTGCCATGTCTGTGCTTTCGGTGGCTAATGAACAGTTGAAATGTTCACCTAAGCCACCGAAAATTATGGAAATATTCCTCTCAAATATTCGCCCATATCTCTCAAATAAAAACAGAGTTTGGAAAACTGAGATAGGTTTTTGTAGATCGTTTTGTTGTGAGAAAAAACCTCTCTCAGTTATTTGAGATTCATTTTTATTTTCCTGTGATCTTCATTTCAAAACCATGTGTCAAACAGGTAAATTCTGAGATCCAAAAATTAGGGATCAGAGATGAATTCGATTCTCCCAGTATATGACACCTGTAGGAAAATTGAGAGAGGTTATTGGTCTTTGATATGCTAGGCACAAAAAAAATTGACCATTTCTCAAAAT
>ML778512.1:614782-684403 GCA_009831015.1 Picea engelmannii | reverse complement strand
TGGACATAGTGAGTACCAATCTTCGGTTTCGTGAACCACATGTAAAAAAAAAAAGATGAATTCCATTGATAAGTTGGCTTCATTAACAACTACCATAAGAATGTCACTACCACCAAGAATGATGCAATGTGTGACATGTTAATAGGGTCATGTCCTTCTCATTCATATATCCATAAGAAAACATTTAGTAATGAAAAAAAAGCCTCATTTTCTTTTAATATTGGAGATGAGGATCAAGGGAGCCCTATAATTTTGATTTATAAGACATGCTTTGAATAATTATGTAAAAATGTGTGCATTGATTATTGATCGATAAAGTATGGTTGGATCACCCCAATAACTGACTCTATGAATAAATTCTTTATAGGGGACCAAAATGATAATATAATGAGAAAGTAAGGTGTAGAGACTTAGATATAAGGATAATGCATATAATCGTCTACAATGCCCTCAAAAGGAAATAGCATATTCTTGTGGCATTCAAGATAACTAATGCAAAATATATATGGTTGAACAAAGATTATGTATATAAAAAAATGATAATATTGAAAGCATTGATAGTTAGATTTCATTACCAACAAAAAAAGGTTTATTAGAAACTCCAAATATCCAAAGAAAAGGCTTGAACTCTACCATTTAACAAATTTCGTTTTCTATTTAACTATAATGGAAAAAGTAACCTTTATCTTCAATCACTAGCAAGGTCGATGAAGACCTACATTGTACCAATGTTGAATAATAACATATAAACACAATACTTGGTGGAGGGAACATGGATGGGGTGTCGATGGGTATTGTCACAATTCCCTTTCATATCTATAACATGTTACAAAGGTCTATCACATATAATCCAATGATTACAGGGAATGAGTTAAATAAAAATTCCGCTGAGTGATTACAGCTCCATGAAATTATCTCCATGAATTGGACCTACTCCTTCATCTACAAATTATTTAATTCCATGCAAATCAATTTTTAGGCACAACTCCACTTCTTTTTCAAATATCTAAACTTTGACTAACTTAGAAATTGCCACGAACAAACTCACCTAAATCATTCCATGAACAAAATTATAAATTGCCATGAACAAACTCACCTAAAGGAAACACCAAAAAGACATTGTACCAGGGCTAGACATGGGCAAAAGTGACCTGTGAATGGGGCCAACATTGAAATTTTTTCAAACTATTTCTATATGCACTTAAATTTGACATGGATAGGTTGTTTGCATGCATTGACGACATGGGAGGGTTTCCATACTCAAAGATCACTCACACACCCACTCTATATATCCGATCTCATCCTCGTTTCGTTTGAAATTTCTCAAATTAATTTCATGCATGGAACTCCCAACATACCCATCGTCATGGTCGTGCTCTTTATATTCATCATCATGGTCATGCAATATTTTACAATGGCCTTCTTCTTTTGACTAAAATTGGTGCCAAAAACATTGTTACACTTCCACCAATTATTAATATCATGTGCTAACTTAGCCTTTTGAAAGGCATCTTCAAGAGTGTAGATTTAAAACATCTCAAATTCTTTCTAAAATGGCACAATTAACCTGACATCGAACTATTGTTTATCACTTTGATTTAAATAGTATAGATGTTGAACTCTTACATACAAACATTTAATTTTTGTTTAATATTAAATGAGTGTTAGGGTCTTAACATAGGGACATAGGGGCATTAACATAGGACCTTAGGGGCCTTAACATCCTCTATGTCATTCCCTTCATACTCCTCTTTGTATCCTTCCCGTCCCACCCCTAGATCCTATCCCCTCTCCCTTGCTCCTTGGCTTCACCTTTAGTTTTTTAGGAATCTATCTCTCGGCTTGCTCCCCAATCATTAACTATTTGTTTCTCATCCTCTCCTACCCCTTGTAGCCTATAGCCCTCATTTAGTGGTATGGTGAAAAAGAATAAGGATCAATGTTCAACATCAAGATCAGGATGAGAAGGGGGAAATGGAAAAATCACAACAAAAAAGTGGCCACAGAACTAATAATGAAAAGAGAGAGGTAATAACAACTAGGGACACAATTTTTCCTATCAACCAACTATGAAAATTCCTTTGGAAGTTTTACCAAATTGCAATCCAGTAAATGATGAAGGTTATGTCTTGGAAATACAAAGGATTAATGGGTCATGTGGCAAAGAAGGAAACATTAAGAGAAATTAATGATAAGAGAAAATCAACCAAACATTCATCTCCTCTAGGAAACAAAGATAGAAGGAAGTAATATGCTAGAAAAAATGGTAGGAAATTTTTGGAAGGGTAGTTTAGGTTCCACAGTAAGTGCAAGAGAAAATCAACCAAACATTTATCTCCTCTAGGAAACAAATATAGAAGTCATATGCTAGAAATGGTAGGAAATTTTTGGAAGGGTATTTTAGGTTCCATAGTTTAGTTGCAAAAAAATATTGGTGGGAGACCTAAATATGGTATTATCATCATCTAAGAATAGAAGATGGGTTTACATGAAAGACCCTCTCTAGGAAAAAGTGGATGACCTAATTGTAGATTGGGCTCTGTTTGATCCAAAATTTAAAAAGGAAAGTTCACATGCTTGAAAAGAAGGATGGGAATGGGGCATATAGTCTAATGCTTAGATCAATTTCTCATTCAAAGTTCCATATTTCTGGAAAAATTTCTCATAGATTCATTTATTCTTCCTAGTCAAGCATTATACCACAATGTGATTATGATCACACTTCAAAATGAAAGAGAATATTGGCTAATAATTTTTATATTAAATACTCTATTTAATAGAAGAAAATCTCAAATCTCTGTACATAGAAGAAAATCCTATCATAAGATAGTAATAGTCGAGATTTCCTATAGGCCATCCCAATATTGATCGCATCAAAAGATAATCAGGTCCTTACTTGGATGCTATAATAGGAGGAAATTCTTCATGAAAATTGTGATTTAAGTTTGGATAAAGAACCTAGGATGGAAAATTGTGCCATATCTTTCTATAGGGTTTGTTGGGACATCATCAAATCATATATGTGAAGGATGTTAAGTATATTGTGTTGGAAGGAAAAACTCAGGGGGAGGGATAAACTCCTCCTTCTTAGATTTAATCCCAAAGGAGGACAATCCTTCATCCTATACAAGAAAATATTCCTATACAGATGAATATCCTTTATTATAAATATGATATAAAGTGAGCACGATGTAACCTAACATAAGACAACCTAACCATAACTAATAAACTAATATTAAATGAGTGTTAGGGTCTTAACATAGGGACTTAGGGGCCTTAACATAGGGCATTAGGGGCCTTAAAATCCTCTTTGTCATTCCCTCCATACTCCTCTTTGGATCCTTCCCCTCCCAAACCTAGATCATATCCCCTCTCCCTTGCTCCTTGGCTTCACCTTTAGTTTTTGAGGAATTTGTCTCTCAACTTGCTCCCCCATCATTAACTATTTGTTTCTCATCCTCTCCTACCCCTTGTAGCCTATATCCCTCATTTAGTGGTATGGTGACAAGGAATAAGGATCAATGTTCATCGTAAAGAGGATGAAAAGGGAGAAATGGAAAAATAACAACAAAAAAGTGGCCACAAAACTAATAATGGAAAGAGAGAGGCAATAAATGTCTTTGGAAATTGTACCAAATTGCAATCCAATAAATGATGAAGGTTATGTCTTGGAAATACAAAGGAATGGGTAATGTGGAAAAGAAGGAAACATTAAGAGAAATGATAAGAGCAAATCAACAAAACATTCATATCCTCTATGAAACAAAGATAGAAGGAAGTAATATGCCAGAAATGGTAGGAAAGTTTTGGAAGGGTAGTTTAGGTTCCATAGTAAGTGCAAGAGAAAATCAACCAAAAATTCATCTCCTGTAGGAAACAAATATAGAAGCAATTAATATGCTAGAAATGGTAGGAAAGTTTTGGAAGGGTAGTTTAGGTTCCATAGTTTAGTTGTCAAAAAAATATTGGTGGGAGATCTAAATATGGTATTGTCATCATGTCTGGGAATCTAATGGGAATTAAAATAGTGAGAGGGGTGAAGGAAATTAACCACTCCCAATTCACAAATGACACACTCCTTATTGTCATCAACATCGTCATTTCCATTGTCGTGATCATCATCATATTGTCATTAGTGTGATCATTGTCATCATCATCTTCTTCTTCTTCATCGCCATTGTAACCACCAGTAAACAACAATGTCAGCATCCTACTCCTCATCATCATTGTCATCTTCACCGTCATCATCGTCATTGTCATCTTAGTCGTTGTCATTGTCATTGTCGTCGATATATATATATATATATATATATATATATATATATATATATATATATATATATATATATATATATATATATATATATATATATATATATATATATATATATATATATATATATATATTAAGTATATATAAATTAATTTTATAATATATATTAATTTAAATAATAATAAAAAGCCATTATATATTGTAACACCCTGGTTTTAATCCCTATGAACTATAATATATTATGTAATTGTGACTTACGCTGGTGAGTCGGTGAAGTTGAAAAGGGGCCAGAGTGCCTAGGAAATGTAATACATCGTATATACATTAATAAAAAAATACATTGTTGGCTGCAAGATGGACATGGAAAAAAGGGATAGGGGGATATGATTCCACAAGAGAGGGGGCTTAAGGGGCTAAGTCTTTTTATTATATTTTATTTACCCATAATTGATTTTATGGAGAAAAATGGTTACATGAGCTTCTTGGGAGGAAGGCCATTTGGTTCTTGTTTTCATATAATTTTATAAACCCTGCCTGAGGGTTGTTTAGGGGTTGCTCTTGGTTAATCATTTTTCATTTCTATAATTCCTCATTTTTCACTCTTGTTGAATTCGTGTGATCTTGGGGGGGAGCATGGAAATGAATGGATGGAGGAGGAGATCCATTGCTAGATGGATGTAATAAATTACTGATCATTCTAGGAGGGAATGATTCCTGTGTGCATGAGATTGATGGAAGTTTGGAAAGAACTGTCCACAACTGAGATTCCTTGGAGTTTCCAGTAGGGATATTTCCTGACCAGAAGCACTAGAGCCCTGGAGAGAAACGGAATAACCTGAGGGACTGTATGGCAGAGAAAGGTGTTAATTTCTTTGGGTCGTGAAGGCTGAGGGGGAAAGAGAGATGGAAAATTTACGATTTGTTGTGTGGTTGGGAAACCTGAGAGCTAGCTAGCCAACTGTTGTGTGTTTCAAATTTGTCCTAGGACCCGTCCTTCTGGATTCATATCCCTGGCTCGAAGATGACCTGTTGTTGAGAGTAAATGAACAAAAATGTCTATGGTTGGGAGGAACGTCCTTGGTCTACAGCCAATTGATGAATGTTTACTTGTAAAGATAAGTTCTCTATGTGTTTTATGTATAATGTATATTTTGTTGTGTATTTAATTTTCTCTGAGATGTATCTCTATGTGCATGCTTGTTGGTTTTTTTGTGCATGGCACACTGTTTATTTATTTTATGTTGTAGCATGGATCTTGATTAATGCATGTGAGTCTTTCATGCTTCACTTCGAATTAATTATTATCATAATTCAAAATCGGTTCAGAAGTGAGTTTTGAAGGAAGCGTGGCCAGCCTATGGCTGGTTGCGTATGTTATAGATTGGTATCAGAGCTTCTAGTTCAACACCAGAATGATATGGGACAAAATGGGTGTGAATCGAGCAGATTCCCTGTTACAGATTCAACTGATATGAATTCTGGGGAAAATGGTGGAAAAGTTAGAGTGAAATCCCCAAATTTGTGAGAAAAATTGTCTTTACATGATTCAAATTCTTTGAGAGGTTTAATGGATTCGGTCTATGGAATTGTAGAGCCAAATTCGACTTGGAATATTGAATTTTTTTTTTAATTTTAATGGTTGCGGTAGTGAGGGGAAGCTTTTAGAGGATCGATGACTGAGACCATGTCTGATCTTGAGATTAACAACCCAGATTCATTCTTTAAAAAAATTAAAATCTTAATGTTTTCAAAGTTTGGCAAAGTTACTAGATCGATGGATGAGATTCATTTCAGGGGTTTAATAAATGAGGTAAATCGACGGTTCGTGTTCATTTTTGGTCATTTGGGAAGTCAGAGGAAATCAATGACCAATATTAAATCATAGAGGTCTAAGAAGGGAGTTTCCGATAGGACTTTGAGAAGGAAGTGTCAGAAGGAGTTCAGAGTCGGGCATAAAGAGAAGCCAATGGTAGAATCCTGAAAAAACAAGAATTGTTAGATTAATCGGGATCTTTCTCAATCGTTAGATCTCTCAAAGATGTTCTTTCAAGAAAGTGTTTTTGGAAGATCTCGCTCAAAAATGTTTCTACGGTATCGAAAAGGAATATTCTTCAATACCCTCTGGTTGGAGAGAGGAATATTACCTAATATTTTGAACTCTAAGTGATAAGGTATCGAAATGGAATATTCTTCGATATCCTTTGGTCGAAGTGGTGACACTTACCTAATTTTTGGAACTTTGAATGAAAATCTTCAATCGTATAGAAAAGGAATATTCTTTGATACCCTATTTTCGGAGTCCCTTTTGAGCTTGATTATTCATCACTCTGAATGGAATCTCCGACGGATGGTCCAGGTCTATTATGATTTTAAGATCAACGATGCAGATTGCCCTGTAGGCAAAACTTGAGCCATTTTCGTATTTTGGCCATAACTAGAGTATATTAAGTCGGATTTGGATGAAACTTGTGGTTTTTTTCCACAGATATGAGTTCTCCAAAAGTTTCAGAGTGGGTCATTGTTCATTTCTGCTTGGATTTGTCATAAATTGCAAAATAATGGTTTTTAAATATCTGTCCAGATCATTGGCAGAGGTCCAAATTAAGTTGAAATTCATTGAGAGTGTCCAAAAAGTAGACACAAAACTCACAAAGGAACTGAATAAATCCTAAGGGGATTGGAATGGGTATGCTGAAATAGGCCAAAATCCACTATTTCTGGCCACTTTTTGGGGATTTTTGAGATTTTCGGAGGAGGAAAAGTGACCCCATATCACAATACTGAAAAAATTTATATACTCAAAATTTATTAATGCGTCAAGACAAGAAACTTTGGTTTATTGAAAATTTTCTAGAAGTGCATAGATTGTGAGATAGCCATTTTTGCTAAAAAATCAAAGTCTTGAAAAAGAAGTGAAAAAGGGCAAAGTTGTCATTTCCAGATTGTTGCAGTTTTCGACTAGAGTATCAGATTTCAAATATGAAAGTTGTTATAAATTCCTTGTAATTTTAATCATCTAATCCTCATACAAATTTTTCTCTATTTCCTGAAATATTTTCTTCCGAAATTGACTGAAGTTGGCATTTCAATAAAATTTCACCAGTGGAGAAAATGCACAAATGGGGTGAAAGTGACTTTTTCAGGAAGCCATAACTTTCAGCTCAGAAATCAGATTGGGGAAAGATTACAATCGTTGGAAAGATGATTCTAAGGAGAATGACCTAGAACTATCATAATTTACATAATTGTGATATAAATATTCATTAATTGAGAATAAAAAAGGACCTGTAACTTTAATTGACAAATTTCTATAATATGTATAACACTAACAAAATGGTTGCTTGCATATTTGGAAGAATTAGAGGTATACTAAGATCAATTCAAGAATCATATTAGATATCAGAGTCATGTAAGCATGGCAGAGATTATAGAAGTTGGCTGAGGCAATAAAGAGCTATAGAGAAAGTAACCGAGAAGAGAAAAATAGAAGGATTATTATTTAACTACTACAAAGTTTGAATAAATTGCAGGTACAACAAAAGAAAGAATCCTCACATAGGAAATGAAGCTAGCAGGTGAATAATGTCATTAATGGGCATAAAAAGGAACATTAAGGCTCCATAGCCTTGAAGGTATAGATGTGTAGACAGTTGCAAATATTGAGGTGAAAGAGAACAAAGAGCTTAAGAGGTTGTGTGTGAATAATCTCTATGTGTCAAGAATAGGAGTTCCAAGGAAGGATTTGTTAGATATGAATTAAATACTTTTCTAAAATTACTCAGATCAAGAAAGCCACTTCTGATATCAGAATTCACAATGGAAGCATGATGCCAATGGAGAGAAATTGGAGGTAGAAAAATGAATGCTCTTTCACTTGACAAGTGCCACTGAATGAAAGTAGACTTCCATTGGGAATGGTATTAAGTCTGAAAGGTATGGTTTCACAAGGAATTGTCAAATGAAGTTACATATTGGTCAACTAGGAGTAACAGTATTTGATTCAAGAATGTTGTTGTAGTAGAGTGATGGGGTGTTCTAAGCTACTTCATTCCAAGGTTCTGGAATGTTTCATAAAGGTAAATTTTGGATATGAATGCCTAACATAAGCTACTGCAAATAGAACACATTGGTTGGATTGCATAATGGCCAAGTGAAACTTTGATGGAAAATGTTCAAACTAGGGAACAATATTGCAGATGAGCGGAATGAGAGCACACAAGCCAACAATGATCCAAAGAAATTCAAGGACAACCAGCTACAAAATAAATAAATGAACAAATAAGTGAATTAAAACATAAATGCACTAGACTGCATGATGCATACCATGAAGTTAGAATGCATATGCATTAGTAGGTGTGTTGATAGTGAATGCTTGGTGCATATAGATGTGCATTGTGCATATGTACATGCTTGGATATGCATATGGCATGCTTGAGGACTTGGAATAGTTTGTTGTTATATACATGCAATAATGGTGTTATAGAAATTGAGTATGACTAATTATGGATGATGTATTCAAGAAAAATGATATAGCATGGTTAAATATGTGGATGTTGTTGTTGTTGCTTATGAATTCCATCTATGTGAAGACCCATGAGGGTGGTAGGAACGGTGATCGAAATGATGGAGATGGAATCCTGCAAGTTTCTACAAATACCAGTTGACCAGATAACATCAAGTAAGTTGATAACAACCATGCAGGTATGCATTTAGTTTATTTTGATGCATACATGTTGAAGGGAATTGAGGTAAGAATTCCCTCAGTTAATTTTTCAATATTTAAATTGATAAGTAATGGCTAAGGGCCTAGAGTATATAAATGTTGTTGATGTTAGAATGCATTGAGATAAAATTTAGTTGCATATTGAGTTATGATTGGTTATGGGATCATAACTAGGTCAAGTCAAGAGACATACTCTTGATATAACAATAAATATCCATAAAGTTAGTCATGTGTGAGACTATGAGATGGTTGGATATGGAAGGGTTATAGTGTCATGTGAGTGCTCAATGGTATCTATTGTATATCTGATGTTTGGACTGCGACCTCTTTGTCGACACTGAAGAGCACTTAAGAACTATATTCTTGGTGTTGTGTTTGGGTGGAAAAGGAAGGTATCCAAATAGTTAGGTAAGCAGTAGGAAGTGTGTGTATGATGTGTTGAGGCATTGGCTATACCTTCTATCTCACCATGGTGGAATACATGACATAGTTATGTGGTATTGTATATTCAATGCAAGGATGCATTTTGTAGATGTTGCCATGGGTATTGGCACATCGTTTGATATTTTTATTTAGTAATTATTTGTTGCATTATGAAAATTATGTGGTGTTGAAAATACATAATAATGGATAGCTGCATTATATTTAATATGAATACTAGTTGAAATTGATTAAATTGTTGTTTGTTACAATGTTGAGATCACTTTTTGGAGCTGTTGAAATGTTACAAGTGGTATTACAGGAATTATTGAATGCATGTATATATTATATAACATAGAAATGATTATGCTAACAGTTGAAATGATGTGAATATTGTTAACTCATCAAGTTGAAAACACTTCAGGAGTTGTTAGATATTGCAACAAGAAAAGTTGCAGGTTAAAGTAGTTACATAATGATAAGTTATGGAAAAGCTCTGTTAGGGGAACATAGTGATATAAATATTGAAGGATAGAAGAAAGAAAATATTGGTTGATAATACATGTGTAGAGAATGATGGGTTCATTCCAATTGATAGTTGGATTAATGGAAGTGATTGAATTGTAGTTGTAAACAATTATGAGATCATTTTGTGAATTTGTTTTGAATTGTTACCATGAATATATATATATATATATATATATATATATATATATATATATATATATATATATATATATATATCTTGTACATGAGATACTGACAGATTGTTTGGTTGAGTGTAAATTGAGGAAATCGCAGGTAGAATGGTCTTGGATATGGAAGGGATGTAATCCCATAAGGAATATTGATATCTATAGTTGTAGAGACAAACATTATGAGTAGAAAGTAGAAAATTCATGACTAGAAATTTTATTTCCCTGTATAAAATAGGTTTCATAAATTAATAGTTAAAAATTGTTATGTTATGATAACAGTTTGTGTGGCTAAATGAAAGGTTGAGGAAATTATAGGGAGAATGGTCTTGGATGTGGCAGGGATGTAAGAAATGTGAGAAATTAAAAGTTGTTATGATATGCAAACAATTGGTTTGGTTGATTGAAGGTTGGGAAAATTGCAGGAATAATGATATTGGGTGATGCCTGCATCTGCAAGAGCCAAACGAATTATGAGCAGGAAGCTCATGCCTAGAAAATTCGTTTTCCTGTATAAAACATATTTGACATGTATGATTGAAAATTGTTATAATGATATCTCATGATGATTGTATGTGTATAATGAATATGAGATGTTTGTTATGCAAGATGGAAGCTCGGGAAAAAAAAGCACTGGAAAGAAATCAAGCTCAATGATGAAGGCATAAAATGAAGAAAGTCAAATGGACTTGTTGCAACTAGAGTTCTTGGAGACGCAACTATGAAACTTCCTAGCCGAGTGGACTGGATCCTTGGAGAGAAGTGGAACAGCCTAAGGGACTGCATAGCAGAGAAAGGGGTTCATTTCTTTCAATTATGTAGGTTGATAGGGAAGGAGAGCTTGTTGGTTGGAATTCATGCCAGAAATATAAATTCTAAAGATCATTATACATTTTTTGGTTGGAATTCCTATGTATACATGTTTAATTTTAGGCCAGATTTCCTATGTATATAAGAGTTGGTTGGATTGCATGTGTGGATTAAGGCCAGAGGGCCTAGATTTGTAATGTTAATAACATTGGAATGGTGTTGTGCACTGAGGACAGTGTCAAAATAATGGGAGGGGGATGTAACACCCCGGTTTTAATGCCTATGAACTTTAATGTATTATGTAATTGTGACTTAGGTTGGTGAGCTGGTAAAGTTGAAAAGGGGCCAAAGTGCCTAGGAAATGTAATACATCTATATACATTAATAAAAAAAATGCATTGCTTGTTGCAAGATGGACATGGACAAAAGAGATAGGGGGATATGATTCCACGAGAGAGGGGGCTTAAGGGCCTAAGTATTTTTATTATATTTTATGTACCCATAATTGATTTTATGGAGAAAAGTGGTTACATGAGCTTCTTAGGAGGAAGGCCATGTGGTTCTTGTTTTTATGTAATTTTATAAACCTTGCCTGAGGGTTGTTTAGGGGTTTATCTTGGTTAATCATTTTTCATTTCTAGAATTCCTCATTTTTCACTCTTGTTGAATTTGTGTGCTCTTAGGGGGAGAATGGAAACGAATGGTTGGAGGAGGAGAGCCATTGCTAGATGTATGTAATAAATTGTTGATCATTCCAGGAGGGAATGGATTCCTATGTGCATGAGATTGATGGCAAATTGGAAAGAACTATCCACAACTAATCCGGATTTAGGAGAAGAACGAAATGATTACAGACTAAATAAAATAAACACAAATATATGAAGAATAACATAGATGTCTAGTGAACAATATATTCTATTAAATAAATGAAATAGGTTGAAACTGTAAAACTGCAAAACTGAAACACTTGCTCGAATGGTGGTAGTTATCTATGAGAAGATATGTGGTTGCTACACGCATTCGTCTGAGTAGAATCATTACAATGAGGCTCCATAGGCCTTTTTGATATTATTCATGAATTCCAAAACCCTAGACATCCAAAAACCTAACCCTAGAAGGTGAAACGCCAAAATTCATGTGGGCCCCTATGGGTAAGTTGGTACCTCAACTTCCCGGGGTCGTAACTTTTGCATATGACCTTCGTTTTAAGCGTGTGATAGCCCATTGGAAAGGTATTTAAGAGAACTACACATTCTGCCATCAAAATCTGACTCTATCTACAGTTTGATTATGTTGAGACAAAAAAACAATGTTTAGGTCCCCAAAACGGTCGTAGAAGTACAACAAGATGTGCTAACATGAAAACATACAAAATAAGTCAGTTGGATTATGTGAGATGCCACTCATATCCACCTGGAGGATGTGTAGGGCTTCAGATAGCCCCATAAGTGTATAACCCGCGATTACAAAGAAGTACAAAAGAACGTGATGAACAAAAAAATGGACAAGAGTAGCCACTTGGAATAGGTGGGTGGCCACCAATATCCACCTAGATATATCCTCCCTCCTTAGGAAGAAATAGTCTCCATTGCATTGAGTTCCCCCATCAGGTGAGGAAAATTCAGATGGATTTGGCCTCGGGTGAGCCACTTTCCATGGTGGAGGAGTTTCCCTGCCTTGACAACTCGATAAAGTTGGATCCTCTATTGGTGAGTGCCCTTGAACTGTGTGTCCACTATCTGATCCGTGGATGCTTGTTCCATGGGTCAGGGTTGAGCTTTGTTGGTGTCAGTTGTTCTACGATCTCTGAGGTGTCCAATAATGGTGGAAAATATAGTCGAAGGATGTCCACATTGAACACTAGGTGCAAGGCAAGGAAGGGTGGAGTGTTGAGCTTAAAAGCATTGCTACCCACAACCTTGGTGATAGTGTAAGGCCCATAGTGAAGTGGGTGAAGCTTCCGATGGGGCCCCATGAGATGCTCCTTCTGCAAATGTAACCAGACTTTGTTGCCAACCTAAAACTGGTGCAGTACCCTATGTTGATCATGGCGTTGCTTGTACTTAGCATTAGATTTCTGCAAAATCTCTTGGACCTGTTGGCAGATGTGTTGAATCCTCTCAATGAATATGGTGGCTTTGTTAGTCTCAAACTGAACATGGGAAGAGTTTTTCTGTGTGGTGGTAAGAGGTAGTGCAACATCCATGGGGCCCAAGGGTTGGAATCCTAGCCCCACCTGAAATGGGATATGGTTGGAGGAGCTATGGAGATCCTTGTTGTAACTATGTTGAACATAGGGGAGAATCTCATCCCATGTACGTGGATGCTTAGATTTGTACATGCGCAGGATGTGCACAATCATCTGATTGACAACCTCTGTTTGGTCATATGTTTGGGAGTGGAAAGAAGTGGATTTAGTGAGCTTGGTGTCCAACAGTGACTAGAGACTCGACCAAAATGTGTTGAAAACCATGTTGTCCCGGTCGGAGATGATGGTATGCGGTATCCCAAAATGGACCCACACTCGTTCGAAGAAGAGATTGGTAGTATCTATCATTGCGATGTTCTTCTTGCAGGCAGTGAGGATGGCCATCTTTGAAAATCAATCAATGACCACAAATACGCAGTCATTTCCTTGCTTGGTGGATGGAAGGCTAGACATGTAATCCATTGAGACAGATTCCCAAGGCTTCTCATAAGTAGGAATATGGGTGTATAAGCCTTTCTTCTTGATGGTTGGCTTGGCAATGGCACATGCAGTTCAAGATATGATATACTTGCTGACGTCCTGTCGAAGTTTTGGCCAATAAAAATGTTTTTGAAGAATGACCATAGTTTTCTCCATGCCAAAATGCCCTTCCATTCGAATGTAGTGGGCTTCCCAGATCATCTTTGCATGCTCGTTTGTAGGAACACAGAGATGGCCCAGATGACATAATAGTCTGTCCTGAATGTGAAAATAAGTGACAGCCACACATGTACCCAAAAGTTGATATGTGGTGGAAAATTCTGGATCTTGTTGATAAAGTTGGGGCCACTCAAATGACTCATGTCCACAGGAATGAAACACAGTGGTGAGTGCAACCACATGAGGTTGGTTGAGGCAGTAAGAGACATGTTTTGATATCCATGTCTTATATTTGATGTTGATATGGAACTATTGCAAGTAGGTGGACCATTTTTTATGGCGATCGTTCTGCAATTTCCCCTGTGTCTGTATGAACTACAGGGGCTTGTGATCAGTGTGGATGATCGTCTCCTTTCCCAAAATGTAATGTTTCCATTAACGACAGGCTTCTACAAGAAGAGGACAGATAGATTTGAATGCTTGTGCATTGGGTTCTTTAAGACCTATGCTTTGAAACCATGTTGATTTTTCACTAAGCTAGGCTCAAGCATGAATTTCATTCCAATTTTAGCATTTTACTTTAACCGTAGACAATTTTAGTTACACCTTAAACAATTTGTTGCAGTAACCAAGATCACAAGAAGAAACACCATGCACAAGTACACAAGAAGTATCATGGGAAACCCTTCTCAACAAGGGAAGAAAACCCAGCCAATCCTTTGCTATATTCTTCAAGAGAAAGACATCCCACACCATAAACCTAGCACACAAAAGGGTACTCACAAAACCTAGAAGGATAGTGCCCAATAGAGGTGTGCACTTGATCCCAAGAACAAGTACTTGCTGAAATTTCCAAAATCACACTTGGGTTATGTATTCTCAATGGGGAAATTACCTTTATTTATATTAGACTGGACATATCAAAAGTAGTGTCTATTGGCACAACAAGGCCAACCTCAATAAATTAAAATATAATTAGTAATTACCATATTAATTATCTTTTACATTAATTATCTTTCACTTTATGGTGGGGCCAACCTGTACCCTTTACATCACAAATAGGGTTACAGGTAAGTCTAACTCTTGGAAAATATAGCAAGGAATCTCATACACCCACTAGTGCTCAGCCACTAGGGGCACGTCCATCTGTGCTCGGCCACAAGGCCGTCCAAGGCAACATATCTCTATCTCACTGTGTCTCACAGGAGAATCATCTAGACACACACTCACTAGTGCTCAGCCACTAGGATCACATCCACTTGTGCTCATCCACAATGACTTCCTACTCAACAGATATCTATATCACTATGCCTCACAGAAGAATCATTTGGAGTACCAAATCGTTTCATCTCCATCTTAGAGAGAATGACACACCCAAATCATGGGCTTCCTCACCCCATAAAGGGGCACACAATGTTCCATATATGTCTTAGAGAGGAACCACACACCCATCTCATGGGCACACCCAACTCATGGGCTTCCTCACCCCACACATGGGAACACATCGTTCCATATCTGTCTCAGAGAGGAACCACACACCCATCTCATGGGCACACCCAACTCATGGGCTTCCTCTCAGGCTGACTCACTAGGTATGTGTCTTGGAGGATGTCTCATGCAGTTGTAATCATCAACACTCCCTCTCAGCTAGGGAGGAATTCTTGATGCAGACCCCCCTTCCCTCCATAGGGTTGCACGACCTCCCGGTCTAGGATCAATCAAGATATTGAGTCGGATCGACTCTTTGTTCCACTGCTAGATGCCAAGTTCACTTTACACAGGTGCTTCCTCCAAATATGCAGGTTGCATGGCACCCGTGGGCCCTCTCCTGAACGTTTTTAAAATATCAACGCCTGAAGGGCACTAGATCTTCTATGGCTAAGCCCCTTCCTTCATGTGACCATGGACTGTGACCGTGGGGCCAACCCCCTTCATGACCTCGTGCTTTGGAACTTTCGTGAGCTGCCTACTCCCCTTTCCCGATTTGCGAATCGACGACAACTCCTTGTGTTAGACTCATTCTTTGATGTGACCACGAGTTATGACTGTGGGTCAGCTCCCTTCACGATTTTCCGAAATATGAACCTGCAAAATCCTCGGATCAAATCAATGGTCCTCGATGATCCACAACTAATGGTTGAGATCTCTCTCGTGAACTAGGACTTCACGATTTCTCTCTTCTCCCGACTCTGCTTCTCCTACCTCCAAATTCCTGATTTCTGAACCTGCTCATGTCAGAGCAACGGTCCACGACCCTCCACGATCAAACAGTCTAGATATCCTCTTCGTGTTTCACAAAGTTGGGATATATCTCACCTCCTTTCTCCCGATTTCTAATTTCCCGAAATCAACTCACGTCAGATCAATGGTCCACGACCCTCCACGATCCAACGGTCCATATCTCCTCTTCACATTTCGGGACTTCACATTTTTCTCTCTTGTGCACTTAAAGGATTTAAAGTCCATGCACTTACCTATGGATCCAATGATAGTTGGTCCATGCACTCAGATCTAACGATTGAGATCTGTTCTCCTCCTCTGCGTGCTCATTCCTCCTGTTTGGACTCTGATCCAATAGTCTAGATTCTTCACAGTGCTCGATCTGATGGCCACTGTCACTGCTCCTCCTGAGATTTCGCTTTCCTCTGACTTGGAATAATTGCTAAGTGTCAAAGGTTGCGGCCTTTGATCTTTACCCTGTGAACCCGACTACTTTGGGTCTCGTCTACGCTTCTAAAAACGTTGTCTCTCCTGAGCTTTGGGAACAAAATCTAACCTTGGCCCTGATGTGCACTTGCACTATCTCTTCCGAGCTTATCTGTGACTCGGACCTCGAAGTGTCTCTCCCTTCTTCTCCCCTCTGCTAATATTTTATGCGCCAAGGCTCTATCCCTCCTGATATTTTCCTCACTCGAATATCTGAGGGTCTTGGTCCTTCTACATCCTTCAAAGGACTTTCTAGTGCCCTACTGACATGTTCTGCGCTCGACTTCCTGAGCTTTGTAACTTGAAACAAGTTTGTCTCTACGCGCATTCCTTGTGCTTTGACTAGCCTTCTGATGGTTGTCTTTCAACACTTTGTCTGAGTGTTGGCCTGGTGCACTCCTTGCACAGGTCTTCCTCAAGAGTATTCAACAACTTTGTATCACCTTGAGCTTCAACTGTTCGGACCTCAAAGATCTCTATCCCTTTTTCTCCTCAAAGGGATATAAGTGCCCTCTTGGAAACTTCTCGCTCAAATCACACCTTGATTATTCTTCAGAGTGTTCAGTAACTTTGTGAGTGTCTTCTCCTTAACACTTCTCTTCTTTCTGAACTCGAAACAGATTTCTTTTGTGTACTCCTTGCACCTGCTCAATGCCCTCCTCGCAGAGCTCTACAGGACCCTCAACAGTTCTTCTTTCTTTGTGTTTCCTCTACACATTCCGTCCTCCAAAGTATTCAGTAACTTTGAGGATCTCCTTTGAGTCTGTGAATCCTTCTAGTGTGCCCTCCTGGCACGTTCTCCTCTAAACTCTATTTGAGATTTAGATGTGCACTTCTTCTGCTGGATACAGAGTTCCAATACTCTATTGTGCACTTCTTGCATAGCCTAAAGAACCCATAACAGTTTAACGAAACTCATAGATAGAGAAATTCTATCTATCCCTGTAGATGGAAACTTATCAAACACATATACATCATAAACAAACATGCAAATGGCATTCATTCATAAACACACAGAATGTTCATATGTAGGAAAAAATTCTTTCTTTCTATTAAGATGAATGTCTGATTACAATATGTGCAGGCTGGACTGTAACAGAGTCTCAACTCTCTCCAAAAAAAACTATTCTACCTCCTATTCAATAACAATACTCTTCCAGCAGCCTCCTTTTGGGCATTTCGTGCATCTACCTCTACAGGAAGGTTCCTATGGTTTTCTTTGACTACTTGTCTACTCCAAAAAAATGAAAACCTAACTGCTACCTAAGTTCAGTTACATTCAATACTGAGAGTGAAACTCCCAAACCTCTCACAATCATTCCATTCCAAAATGGCTCTACAGACAAAACACCAGCTTTAGATTCCAATTAATTTAAAAAAAGGCATGCTATGGCGCTGAGTTGTCCCTCCACGTGAACTTTGTTGACGATGCTCCTGCATCATACTCCATGACTGGGAAAATCATGAGATCCTGCTCATGGCTCCCTCTGCCATGTTGTTGATATCCTCTAGGATCCCATACTTTCTCTTGGAGTTGTTCATCTGCTCCTTTTCCTTACTGCTTCTTTTTCCCTGCTACTCCTACAGGTTTTCTTCTGTCCCATACTTCTCTGATGGTTGTTTCTAGTGTTTCTTCCAGCATCAATCTCTTTATCTCCTCTATTTCTTTGTCCAGCTGATCCACTGGCTAGTTCTCCCCCTGCAGTATGCTCTGTTACCTCTTCTCTCCATCAATTTCCAACTTGACTTGTTGGATAAGATGCTTTTGCATTTTTACCGTTCCCTCCAAGGCCTCCAGCTCTTCACATAGATCAACAAGATCCATGCTATCTTTTGCTTCCTCCTCTGTTGTAGGTTCACATTCTACATTTATCTCTTGCTCAGATTCCTGGCTAAAAACTTTGATCCATTCCTCTGAATGCTCTTCCTTCTCCATCTCTTGGGCACGTTGAAATGGGTGTTCTCCCGCCTCCATGGAAATCTGATCAATCTGATCCTTCATGTTATCTTTATCTCCTGTGGAATTAGTTGGCCACTATGTTGCAGACTCCAATTCTGCAGTATCACCACTAAGTTGTTGTTCAACTTCCTCCTCTGACAGATTTACTTCTGTCATCTCCTCTTGTGTTTGTTCAACTCCAACTTCTTCCAGGTTCTCCCCAAGATGGTATGCTCCTCCACCTGTTTCCAATTAATCATGTTGGGTGTGCCTGTTTTGCACTATCACCCTTATCTTCAGGGATTCCAATTCCTCATACAGCTCAACAAAATTTGTGTTATATGCTTCCTCTTCTACTGCAAGCTCCAGTGTTGCAGTCATCTCCTGTTCAACTCTTGGGCTGAAGCTTTTGAGCAATTTTGTTGAATTCTCTTCTCCTGCAATCTGTGTGACTGTATCCTGGCAGACATTTTCTAGTTTTGGATCATCCAACCAATCTTCCAACATCTTCATCTCTTGCTCCCGTTGAGTGAGAACTTCCTCTGAATTCTCCTCTTTTTCTGTTGGGGAAGACATCAGTGTCTTCTCCTCCTCCTCCTCTTTGATAGTCCTTTCTAGCTATCGTTCATTTTTTGTACCTGCATCACATACACAATTAGCTTTAAAATCATTTGGCGACATGGCCTCTTTCATGGATTCTCGTTGCATCATCTCCTCATGTTCAACACTTGCATTATCCTCTTGTTGACTAATTGGTAGGAATATTTGAATTCCCCCAATGATAATAACACACCTCTAACCTTCTTCCATCAACACTCCTTTCTGATATGAACTCTCAATTGAGTTCATGATACTTTCAGATAGTCCCCTCTCTTCTTCTTTTCCCACCTGGCATTCTATGCGATCACCTGATATCTCTCCATTGCCCACCTGGCAACTTGAACTTCCATCACTGCTCTCCTGGTAGCCTATGAGATCATCCATTTATCTCCTTCCATTGCCCACATGGTAACTTGAAAGTTCACTTCTGCCCCCCTGTCATTTTATGATATCCTTAATTGATCTCTTCCCCTCATCATCATTGAGGTTCATTCCAATATCTGGTTCACAGATGTGAATCACTTTCTCCTCTGTGTCACTGAAGTTTCCAGTATGCCTTAGCCACTTCCTCACTACTTGTTACTTTCTTTTGGCTACCAACATTTCTAGATAGGCCACTTCACTTTCCTCTTCAAGGGCCATTCATATGTCTAGTGTACCTTTGTCTACTGTTGCATATTCAATATCAGTTGTTCCATTCTTGCTCTTATCTCAATGAGATCCAGATCCACATATGGTTTTATTTTCTATTTGTGTCCTTCTCTCCGACCACGTTCATGGCCTTCAATAGCCATTTCTCCCTTTGCTTTCCCTCCTAGCAAGTTTGTGGATCACTCTGCCTCTAAGAGCATCTCCATATTCCCCTATAGCTCACCTTGTTGTTCAATTTTCTACTACACACTTGCAACAATCCTTCGCACAGAGCATCAATACTCTATCTCCTTCTTCACCCACTGTCTATAGACAAACTTCAGCACTAATACCACTTGATGCAGACCCCCTTCCCTCCATAGGGCTGCATGACCTCCTAGTCTAGGATCGATCAAGATATTGAGTCAGATCGACTCTTCGGGCCTCTGCTAGACCCCAAATTCACTTTACACAGGCCCTTCCTCCAAATACACAAGTTGCATGGCACCCGCGAGCCCTCTCCTAAACGTTGCTCAAATATCAATGCCTGGCGGGTGCTAGCTCTTCTCTGGCTAAGCTCCTTCCTTCACGTGACCACAGACTACAACCGTGGGCCAGCCCCCTTCGCGACCTTGCGCTTTGGAACTTTCATGAGTTGCCTGCTCCCCTTTCTCGATTTTCGAATCGGCGACAGCTCCCTGCTTTAGACTCCTTCTTTGATGTGACCACATGTTATGACCGTGGGTCAACTCCCTTCACGATTTTCTGAAATCCTCGGATCATATCAACGGTCCTCGATGATTAAAAACTAACGGCTAAGATCTCTCTCACGAACTCGGACTTCGAAAGTTCTCTCTTCTCTCGACTCTGCTTCTCCTACCTTCGACTTCCCGATTTTTGAACCTGGTCAAATTAGATCAACGGTCCATGACCCTTCGCGATCCAACAGTCCATATCTCCTCTTCGCATTTTGGGACTTCACGTTTCATGAAGTTGGGATATAGCTCGCCTCCTTTCTCCTAATTTCCAATTTCCCAAAATCCACTCACTTCATATCAATGGTCCACGACCCTCCACGATCTAATGGTTTAGATATCCTCTTTGTGTTTTGGGACTTCGCATTTTGCTCTCCTGTGCACTTAAAGGAGTTAAATTCCATGCACTTACCTCTGGATCCAACAACGGTTGGTCCACACGCTCAGATCTAACAAGTGATATATGTTCTCCTCCTTTGTGTGCTTGCTCCTCCTGTCTGGACTCTGATCCAACGGTCCATATTATTCACAGTTCTCGATCCGACGACCAGTATCGCACCTCCTCCTAAGCTTTCACTTTCCTCTAAATTGGAATAATTTCTAGGTGTCAAAGGTTGCGGCCTTTGATCTTTCCCCTGCGAACCCAACTACTTTGGGTCTCATCTATGCTTCTGAAAACATTGTCTCTCCTAAGATTTGGGAACAAAATCTAACCTCGGCCCCGGCGCGTGCTTGCGCTATCTCTTCCAAGCTTGTCTATGACTCAGACCTCGAAGTGTCTCCCCTTTCTGTTCCCCTCTGCTAAGATTTTGTGCGCCAAGGCTCTATCCCTCCTCATCTTTTCCTCGCTCGAATATTCGAGGGTCTTGTTCCTTCTACATCCTTCAAAGGACTTTCTAGTGCCCTCCCGGCACATTCTGCACTCGACTTCCCGAGCTTTGGAACTTGAAACAAGTTCGTCTCTACACGTGTTCCTTGCACTTTGACTAGCCTTCTGATGGTTGTATTTCAACACTTCATCTAAGTGTTGTCCTGGTGAACTCCTTGCACAGGTCTTCCTCCAGAGTATTCAACAACTCTATATCACCTTGAGCTTCAAATGTTTTAACCTCAAAGGTCTTTGTCCCTTTTTCTCCTCAAAGGGATATAAGCTCCCTCTTGGAAACTTCTCGCTGAAAGCACACCTTGATGACCCTTCAAATTGTTCAGTAACTCTATGAGTGTCTTCTCCTTGACACTTCTCTTCTTTCTGAACTCGAAACAAATTTATTTTGTGCACTCTTTGAACCTGCTCAATGCCCTCCTGGCAGAGATCTAGAGGACCCTCAACAGTTTTGATTTCTCTTTGTTTCCTCTACACAGTCCATCCTCCAGAGTATTCAGTAACTCTAAGGATCTCCTTTGAGTCCATAAATCCTTCTGGTGTGCCCTCCTGGCACATTCTCCCCTAAACTAAATTCAAGATTCAAATGCACACTCCTTGCGCCAGCTACAAAGTTCCAATACTCTGTTGTGCACTCTTTGTAGAGCCTAAAGAACCCATAATGGTTTAACGAAACTCACATATAGATAAATTCTATCTATCCCTGTAGATGGAAACTCATCACACACATCTACAGCATAAACAAACACAAAAATGACATTCATTCATAAATGCACAAAAATTTCATATTACAATATGTGCAGGATGGACTGTAACAGAGTCTCATCTCTCTAAAAAAAAAACTATTCTACCTCCTATTCAATAACAACACTCTTCCAACAGCCTCCTTTTGGGCATGTTGTGCATCTACCTCTACAAGAAGGTTCCTATGGTTTTCTTCGACTACTCGTCTACTCCAAAAAAAAAAAAACCTAACTGCTACCTAAGTTCAGTTACATTCAATACTGAGAGTGAAACTCTCATACCTCTAGCGATCATTCCATTCCAAAATGGCTCTTCAGAAAAAAAATGTCAGCTTTAGATTCCAATTAATTTTAAAAAAGGCATGCTATGGCGCTAAGTTATCCCTCCATGTGGGCTCTGATGAAGATGCTCCTGCATCAATTCTCCACCACGCCAAGTCTCTCACGGAAGCACTCAAACTTCGTCTTGGTTGTAATCATCAATACTCCCTCTCAGCTAGGGAGGTATTCTTCAACAAGCCAAGTCTCTCACGAAAGTAATCGAACTTCGTCTTGGCAAGTAGTTTGGTGAAGATATCTACAATCTGCTCATGGGTAGGAAGGTATTGCACGTGTACTGCTTTCCTCTGCACCATGTCTCCGATATACTGATGTTTTATCTCAAAGTGTTTTGATCTATCATGAAACACAGGGTTTTCAGAGAGCTTCACACGACTCTGGTTATCACAATGAATAATGGTAGGATCCATCTCATGATCAAATAAATCTATCAGAATATTTCGAAGCCACACTGCTTCACGAGCTGCCTCACTCAAGGATACAGCTCTCTGTTTCCTGCTGCACCAGGAAACCATGGATGACCCCAAGGTAAAACAACAATCGGATGTGCTCTTCCAGTCCACTGTGCTCTCTGCCCAATCTGCATCGGCATATATCAAGTCTAGTGTTAACCATATACATTGATGATCCAATTAGTTGTCAGTACACATGTGGATCAATCTCATATGAATCAAAATAATCCTTATCCATCTTCTTCAAGTTCACCATATCGAATATTTCCACTATATCTCATCAATTTTTTTCCATACTTCTAGTCTCAAGAAGTAGTGCATCATACCCAGATCCTTCATCTCGAAAATGGAAGTCAATGCTTGCTTGCATTCAACAATAAATCTTTATGAATCGGTAAGGAATAAATCATCCACATATAGGACCAATATTAGGCACTCGTTGCCAACAATATGATAATATAGGTTTGGATCAACAACACTCTTGCTGAAATCCAAACTCGTTAAGAATCCATCCATCTTCTCGTACTCAGTATGAGGTGCCTGCTTTAGTCCATACAAGACTTTCTTCAACCTGTACACATGATTTCTCATCGCATGTCATGAATCCCTCTGGTTGCTTGAAGTAAACTTCTTCCTTAATATCACCATTAAGAAAGGTTATCTTTACATCCATCTGATGTAGTTTCCAACTCATGGATGATAATACGGATAGAAGTGTATCGGGCTACTGGAGAAAATGTCTCATCATAGTCAACTCCCTCTTCTTGTGATAATCCTATGGATACAAATCTCGCTTTGTATTTCTCGATACTTCTATCAGTTGCATGCTTGATCTTATAGATCCACTTGAAAGTCACCATGGACTAGTCTCGAAACAATATCCCATACATCATTCTTCAAGATAGACCGGTATTCTTATGTCATGGCATATTTCCATACATGTTCACATGTCACTTCTCCATGATAAGAACGCTCAGAATCAATGATGTGGCTCATGGATGAAAGGTAGCTCAAAAATCTCTTTCGTCTCTTTCTCTCTCGAGGTGTGCCTTGAGGGGCATGTATGTCTCTCTGCCTCTTGCAAAGTTTGTCAAGCTAAGGAAGGCCTTTTATTCCCTATTTCAATATCTCTGGGCATATCCAATGGAGCAACTAGATCAGCTGGAACAACTAGATCAACTTGAATAATGTATGTCTCCCTCTGAACTGTTGAAGGGGGAGAAGGTATTGTATCACTGTCAATATCCATATGAGATTCTCTAGATCTTTGAAAGGTTATCTCTTCTTCAAAGACAACATCTCTACTTATATCAATCTATCTCTGACTAGGTATGTGGATTCGATATGTCTTCGAAGATTCATTGTATCCCATAAATGTATCCTTTCTCCCTGAAGAGTCTAGCTTGGACCTCTTCTCTTTGGGTACATGAAAATACACTAGGCACCCAAATATCCTAAAGTCTTCAATCTCAGGCTTCACTCTGGTGAAGGATTCTTCGAGAGTTATGTTCTTCAAAATATGGTGAGGACTCTTATTCTAAACATATATTGTTGTCATGCATGCTACTTCCCACATAATCATAGGAAGACTCTGATCATGCATCATTGCATTGGTTGCCTCAATGATGGTTCTGTTCTTCCTCCTTTTCAAATATTTTTGACTCCCTATGATTCAAGTGACTCCCTCTAAAGTTTGAAGTATAACCATCTTCCTTTGTTGTTAACTTTCCTGGAACATGAAAACAAATGAAAGAAAACAAAACAAGAATATCTCCTAAAGGAGAATAATGAGTACATCTCTAGAATAAAAAAACTTTAAGGATTGTTGTCACAACTACAACACCTACTTGTAATGTAGAAAACTTTATGAATGTAGGTTAGAGGCATGGTAATTAAAAAAATCAAACCAGGAGTCTTTTCTTCCAGTGTGTTGTTCCTCTGAATGCACTAAGATCCCTCTGGATCCATGACCTTAGCAAGGTTCCTTCCTCCTGCAAGTACCCTCATGAAAATGATACAAATAATATATACAAGTGCATACTTGAGGGTGTTGATATGATTTCTCCAATGGCACCTGGCTGATCTCTATCCTCTTACATCTTCATGAAGAAGGTAGCCATGGTGTCACCATATTTTCAAATTCTTCACGAACCCTTGTCAATTGGGCTAGAAAACATAACAGCTAGGTTAGGCTATCAACCTTAGTTTTTTTTGGGCTTATGATTTCCAACAATAAACCTTAAGAGAGTCACAGTAATACTGGTGAGTTGAAAAGCTCCTTCAATGAGCTGCAGAAACCCTAAAACCAAAAATCTGTAGAAAATTGTGAAAGCCTAGGGCCAAAAATCCAAAATGCTCAGAAAAGAAATATGATACTTGTTGGAGGTGTGCTGAAGGAGGACGTACACTCCTGTACAAATTTTAGCCCCAGCGTCCAAGTTTAAGGTGCTGAAACACCTCAAAAAAGGAGGGTCGTACAAAATTGCAGCAAACCCTAGAGGGATGTAAGGAACTGCAGAAGAAGAGGACGACTATATTTGAATGCTTGTGCATTGGGTTCTTCAAGACCTATGCTCTTAAACCATTTTGATTTTTCACTAATCTAGGCTCAAGCATGAATTTCATTCCAATTTTATCATTTTACTTGAACCATAGACAATTGTAGTTACACCATAAACAATTTGTTGCAGTAACCAAGATCACAAGAAGAAACACCGTGCACAAGTACACAAGAAGTATCCTGGGAAACCCTTCTCAACAAGGGAAGAAAACCCAACCAATCATTTTCTATAGTCTTCAAGAGAAAGACATCCCACACCATAAACCTAGCACACAAAAGGGTTCTCACAAAACCTAGAAGGCTAGCGCCCAAGAGAGGTGCACACTTCAGCCCAAGAATAAGTACTTGCTGAAATTTCCAAACTCACACTTGTGTTATGTATTTTCAATGGGAAAATTACCTTTATTTATATTAGAATGGACATATCGAAAGTAGTGTCTATTGGCATAATAGGGCCGACCTCAATAACTCAAAATATCATTAATAATTACCATATTAATTATCTTTCACTTTATGGTGGGGCCAACCTGTACCCTTTACATCACAAATAGGGTTACAGGTCAGTCTGACTCTTGGAAAATATAGCAAGGGATCTCATACACCCACTAGTGCTCAGCCACTAGAGGCACATCCACATGTGCTCAATCATAGGGACTTCCAAGTCAACATATCTCTATCTCACTGCGTCTCACAGAAGAATCATCTGGACACACACTCACTAGTGATCAACCACTAGGATCATGTCCACATGTGCTCATCCACAGTGACATCCTACTCAACATATCTCTATCTCATTGCATCTCACGGGAGAATCATATGGAGTACCACATTGTTTCATCTCTGTCTCAGAGAGAACGACACACCCAACTCATGGGATTATTCACCCCACATAGGGGCACACAGTGTTCCATCTCTATCTCAGAGAGGAACCACACACCCATCTCATGGGCACACCTAACTCATGGGCTTCCTCACCCCACATAGGGGCACACATCGTTCCATGTTTGTCTTAGAGAGGAACCACACACCCATCTCATGGGCACACCCAACTCATGGGCTTCCTCTCAGGCCAACTTCCTCAGTCTGTGTCTTGAAGGATGTCTCACACAATTGTAATCATCAATATCACCGAGGGTTAGATCAATTGGATGCTTGACTTGGCAGTGCATCGGTACCCCGGTGGGTGAGGAGAATATGTCTTTGTATTCTTCCACGATCCCGTCCACTTGCTTATGCTGCAAAGAGAGGCTTTGTGTAGAGTCCACGGATGTGGCAACGACCTTATGCTTACTATGAGCATGGATCACAAAGAAGACGAACTTATCGGTCTTTGAAATGACTTTACTGCATTTCTCAGCAGAGATTAAAGAAATAGCAGTAGGCGGTGCTACCTCTGGTATCTGGTACAATTTTCTACCCAAAGTAATAATAACATTGCAGGGTCTAGACTCATACACAACATGACGCTTCCACAAATATGGTTGTCCTAAAAGAACATCAAAAACTTTAAGGGGAACAATATCACACAATACCTCATCTTTGAAAGGCTTGATGTCATAGGGTAGATGACACTGTTGGCTGACACAAAGATCTCTTCCTTGGCAAAGCCAACCGATGGTGTAGGGTTGTGGATGCAGTGTCATTTGGAAGGTCCAACCGCTTGACGACCTCTTCTAAAATCAGGTTCTTCTGACTACCGCTATCGACAATGAAATGAAGCGGAGCCCCCTTTACCCACATATGTGAGTAAAAGAGGCATTCCCCTTCCTCTGGTTCTTCTGGTTCTCTTTGCTGGATTTTGGTGGTAGCAACACTGACACTGGTTTCAGCATTGATAATATTCTTCCCTCCTTCGGGATTTGATTCAGAATCAAAATCGGCCTTTGACTCAGAATCCTTCATCTCGGCCACGAGTGACTTCTTGGAGCGACATTCTTCAGTGTTGTGCCAAGGGATTTTATGGTACTCACACCATTTTCACGTGTCCTTCTTCATCTTCTCATTTCCCTTCTTGTGCTGTGGCTTTGACTTGTTGTCCTGCGAGCGGCCATTTCAGCTCGGTCCCTTTCTATGTAGGTTGGGGCTGCCTTTTCCCTGCTTCGGCTGTGAGGAGTTTGCAGATCCAAACTCTCACCTCTTCTGCTTAAATTTATGCTTTATCTTGACAGTGTATCTATAAGTCGTGCCCAATGAGGCGATGTCCAGAAACTCCATTTGTTTTTCAATGTATCTATGCAAATAATCATGGTATTTGGGCACCAGATGATGCTCATAGTCTTTGATACCCAATTTGGTGTGCAGGGTATGGAAAATATTGGTGAAATATGGTATTGTTTGGTCCCTTTCATGACACAAGGTGGTCCATCTAGTATACTGGTCCCTGTAGCTTCCAACATGGTAGTATTGTTCTTTAATGGCGTCCTGGAAGAAATCCCATGTAGGCGCCACCACAAATATTGTAGATTCCTCTACGGCCCTTTTCTCATAGTAAGTATCCCACCAATATTTAACATGGGGGGCGGCCTTGAGGAGTGCAAATGTAATATTTTCCCTATCGAAAAAATTGTGGACTGAAAAATACCCTTCAAGCATATTCAACCATTTATCTATAGCATCTGCATATATTAGTCCTTAAAATAATGGAATATCAAATTTTTCATGTACCTTGAAAGGGGTTACATGGTCGCTTGATGAAGATGCTTCTCCTGTGGGCAGACGTTGAAGGATCTGCACAAAGTTGTCCATCATTTCATTCCTTTCTCACGCGAGGGCTTCCTCGAGAAAAATTTTAATAGGATATCCTGCTCCATCATCTTTCTTTTCGTCCCCCATGGGTTTTTTGTGGGCTCAACAAGGTCGATCTTGTAACAACTCGATTGGTTTGAGTCTCAACTTCTTGTACCTAGATCTTGTCGGGGACATGCATGAAGAAAAATAAATGAAGAGCAGACTGCTCTGATACCACTGATCCGGATTTAGGAGCGGAACGAATTGATTACAGACTAAATACAATAAACACAGAGATATGAAGAATAACACAGATGTCCAGTGAACAATATCTTCTATTAAATAAATGAAATAGACTGAAACTATAAAACTGCAGAACTGAAACACTTGCTCGAATGGTGGTAGTTATCTCTGAGAATAGATGTGGTTGTTACATGCATCCGTCTAAGAAAAATCATTACAATGAGGTTCCAGAGGCCTTTTTGATATTACTCATGAATGAAAAAACCATAGACATCCAAAAACCTAACCCTAGAAGGTGAAACGCCAAAAGTAATGTGGGCCCCTATGGGTAAGTTGGTACCTCAACTTCCCAGGGTCGTAAATTTTTCATACGACCTCCATTTTAGGTGCGTGATAGCCCGTTGGAAAGGTATTTTAGAGAGCTACACATTTTTCCATCAAACTCTAACTCTGTCTACATTTTGACTATGGAGAGCCAAAAAAAAAATGTTTAGGGCCCCAAAACATCCCTGGAAGTACAACAAGATGTGCTGACATGAAAACATACAAAATAAGCCAGTTAGGTTAGACGAGAGGCCACCAATATCCACCTAGAGGATGTGTAGGGATTCAAATAGCCCCAAAAGTGTAGAAACCACGATTACAAATAAGTACAGAAATGTTGAACAAAAAAATGGACAAGAGGAGCCAGTTGGAATAGGTGGTGGCCACCAATATCCACCTGGATCAACAATTGATATTCCTTGGATTTTCCAGCAGGGAGATTTCATGAACAGTATCATTGGAGCCCTATAAATAAATGGAACAGCCTGAGGGACTGCATGGTAGAGAAAGGTGTTCATTTCTTTGGGTTGTGCAGGCTGAGGGGGAAAGAGAGCTAGAAAATTTAGGATTTGTTGTGTGGTTGGGAAACCTAAGAGCTAGTTAGCCAACTATTGTGTGTTTTATATTTGGCCTAGGACCCGTCCTTGTGGATTCATAGCCCTAGATCGAGGGTGACCTGCTATTGATAGTAAATGAACAACAATGTTTATGGTTGGGAGGAACGTCCTTGGTCTGTAGCCAGTTGGTGAATGTTTACTTGCAAAGATAAGTGCTCTATGTGTTTTATGTATAATGTATATTCTGATGTGTATTTAATTATCTCTAAGATGTATCTCAATGTGCATGCTTGTTGGTTATTTTTTTGCATGGCACGCTATTTATTTCTTTTATGTTGCAATATGGATCTTGATTAATGCATGTGAGTCTTTCATGCTTCATTTCGAATTAATTATTATCAGCATTCGAAATCGGTTCAGAAGTGAGTTTTGGAGGTAGCATGGCAAGCCTATGGGTGGTTGGGTATGTTACATATATAAATTAATTTTATAATATATATTAATTTTTTTTAAATGATACAAAATTCAAACAAACAAAAGCCACACCCCACATCATTCCAAGAGAGAAGAGAAGACATCGGATAAAAAAACAGCCACACCCCACAGCATTCCAAGAGATATGCATCGAGCAGAGACAAAGCCAAGATCAATAGAGACAGAGAAGGAGAAGGAGCTATGCCAAGAGACAAAGTTGAGCGACATAGATAGAGAAGGAGGTCGAACATGTTGCCATCGAAATTGGTAATTTCTTTGGATTTCTTCCTTTTATAGTTTGGTAATACTCAGCCTACTTCAATAAGCTCGGATTCACCCAAAAATGTTGGGGCAGCCTTAGAAAGGGCTTGGAAAGCTTCCTTTGGGGTTGATATAGGGCTACAATACGCAGATTAGGGTGTGTCCTATCTTCCTTATACCTGTAACAGTTGCGACTAGGGCTCAATAGCCTTATTGGGCATGCGGCTAGGTCCCAATGGCCTCCTTCTTTGTTGTGGGTATCCTGAGGTAGCAATAGAACAGGATACCAGAGATCCTTTTGTTTGTGACTTATCATTATTTCTCATATATTTAAATTTATATTTTTTTAATATTTCCCCATCCCAGAAATTTGGTGGACCATTGTATAATCTTGGTGAAGCATTGATTCACCCAAAACAATTGTGGCATCCTTAGAAAGGGCTCGGAAAACTTCCTTTGGTGTCGATATCCAATGGGGCTTCAACATAGTGATGGACATGAAATAACAAATTATACATGGTTTCCTTGCAAGCACACATGACCTTAATGTATGTCATAGTTAGAAATTGTGGTATTTGTTGATGACACTGACCCTATGAGTGGTCATTCTTGGAAAAACGTTTTTTTAATTTTCATAAATTATTTTCAAGGTCCATGGTTCATCTTAGGCATGAAGAAAGGTATGGTATTGGTTAGTAGTCCAATACCTATAATGGTTTTCAGACAACATTGAATTTCATTGCCCCAAACCCAATATTCAAAAACCTAAACTTTGATGAAGCCACCCATGTAAAAATTATGGAGGGAAATTTGTGTTATGACATGGATCATGTTTTATTAAATTAAGTTATATTTGGAATTTTTCATCACCTTGGTTTTTGTGATTACAAATTGACCTTTGGTTAATGTAAAAGTGTGAATTTCTTTTGGAGGGAAAACTTATTTTACTGGAAATTTTTCAAGTATAATTTCAAGAGGTTCATTCTAAACTTATTTTAATAGAAATTTTCCAAGTTATTATAGTTTAAAGAGTTTCATTATGTGTTAATGCCACAATTTTTAACTGGAGCCTTTGATTTCAATATGGTTAGGTGTGTTGCAAATCTAACAAAGAGAGCTTTCCAATGACTAGCTGCAAGATGGGGTTTGTTTTACTTTTGAGCTTCAAGGGAATTTTTCCTCGAGGTGGGTAAATGTAATTTCCCAATTTATTTTTTCTTTAGATTCATCATGGTGGCCATTAATTTGAGTTTTCTTCTCACCAGATATAATTATATCAGTTGGTGAAGCAAAATGAAGGATGTGCTCCATAATTGTGGTCTTTTAAGGATCACTATTATTGAAGAAATGAGTTTTGACAATGACAAGAAGGAGAGATGGCTCAACAAATATAACGAAGTATGTGGTGTAATTGGCATACACATCTCGTATGATATTCAGTTTCACATTCTAAAAATCAAAACTCTTATTGATGCATGTACGATATTCAAGATTTTGTTTTCTAAACCCAATGTCTCTTGCATTTTGCAACTCGAAACTGAGCTCATGAATCTAAAGCCACAAGATTTTTATACGATCGAAGAGTTCCTTGCTAGAGTCAAGGAACTTAGGATGTCGCTAGAATATTGTGGTAAGGATTACAAAAATAATGATGTTTATAGTATGAAGTTGACATCTTCCTGATCCTTTTGAGGTATTTTGATAAACTCGACACACTACCTTAAATATGCTCAAAAGTCAATATGCAAGTGTCTTTTGATTATTTTTGTAATGCCTTGATTATGGAACACAAAAAATTGGTTTATCTCGGTAAGATTGGTTCCAAATTGTTTGCTCATTATGCCAAAGGGAAGCAGAAGCAGAAGTAGAAGCCTAGTTCTCCTCGATGCTCTCAACATATGAAAATGTGCCCTTCCCCATTCTACATCACAATAGTGGAAGCAATATAGGAATATGTAGTTTAAGTCAAAAGGCATTGCAAAAATCATCAATAGACACATTTTTGTAATGCCTCGATTATGGAATAAAAAAAAATGGTTGATCTTGGTCAGATTAGTTCCAAATTGACTGCTCATTATTCCAAAGGGAAGTAGAAGTAGAAGCCTAGTTCTCCCTAATTCTCTTAGAGTCCCAAAAGGGGCTCTCCCCCTCCTACATCACAATAGTGGAAGAAAAAAAGAAAGACACAATCAAATTCAAAAGGTTGTGGCTATTGTGGCCAACTCAATCATACAAAAGAAAGATGCAACAAATTGTTAAAATCCCTCATGAAGTAGACATGGTCGTATTTTTATGTTTTACTAGAAAATTGGTAATCCCCAACATGATGGTAAGGCCTTTCATGTTGTTGTGACTACACATCATGCTCATACTTCTTCTAGTTCTAAATGGATTGTTTATTCTAGATAATACCCATCACATGGCCAAGGATGAATCATTGTTCACAGAAATCGATACCTCTAAAATCATTAATGATAAGGTGTACAGTGGAGATGACACTGCATTCCAAATTTGTGGGACTAGTAACATCAATCTCAAAAATTGTGTTGTCAACCATGTTTACCATGTTCCTAATTTGATTTCAAATATGCTTGTTGGTTATTAGATGACACGCACTAGTAAGAAGATGGAATTTTAGTCTAATAGGTTTGTGGTATGTTACCACTTAATCTCTCACCTTGGGTGAAAACCTTCACCAAGCGAGATGTCAAATGGAACTCGAAAGAGTTACCACTATCACCCTAGAATGTTCTTCCCTCACTTTAGGATGATTCATTGTCACCACGAGCAAGGCTTCCCTATGTCTATTTAACCCACTAGTTTATGACAAGTAGATGTTGGGTTATGGAGTAGTTAACGAGATGCTCTTGGGTTTTTCTTTACTTGAGAGATGAAAATTTACATATTCAGCCTATTAAATATGCTTTCATATGAGGTGAATAGTACAACCTTTAGTCTTTATGGATTGTAAATTACCAAGGATAAGAGGCATAATTCCTAGGTTTGATTGATTGTTTGGTAAATCAATTAGTACACATTTATAAGTTTTCTTTTATAAATTATTTCTACGGTCAACAAACATATATTTTTATACATCTTTTCATATCTAAGTTTAGCTTTGAAAAATGGTGAATTTCTAGCTGTAATAAACCATGAGTTTCCATATTTAAAAAGTGATATACAAGTGGATAAAAGACAATTATATTCATATATAATTTTCAGCACAAAAGGGGAGATCAGAGAATGTATAAGTACAAATGACAATTTTACTATGCATGAGATCAAATGTAGAGAGAGATACATTAATGTAAGATATCCAATGGCAATTACAAATGAAAATGTGTTGTATTACGCAATTTAGCATCCCATAATCAACATCAAGACATCTTCTTCAACACAAGAGATAGCATAGATGTATAGAAGAAATCCTCATTCAAGAGTGCACCTCAATCAACCATCCAAAAAGCACCAAGAGAGATAGAACAACAATGCCAATATTTCACTACTCATTCCTTCAACAACCATTGCAGATGGAGGAGCCTTGCTTTTGTAATTTTCTTGGCTCAAACCTCCAACAATAAAATAATGATATCTAAGAAAAAACCCTAGATCTAATCTAGGAATGCATAAACAATTAATATCTTTCGACTAATTTGAGTAGACATCGTCAATAGTGCATAAAATAACAATGGAATTTCCACATGTACATATGTCAATGCATATGAGCCTACACAAGTGGTGCCCCCTCTCAAGCATGGTGAGAAAGTGGACCAAAACTCAAACGCCCTCCTCAAATCAAGCAAATGGAATATGTCAACAAGTCAAACAAACAATATAATAATCCTTCTCATGGAGCACTCCACTAGAATCCTCCAAAAATATTAATAAAATAACCCAAGGAGTGCATCCTCCTAGGTTGTGACCACATGTGTGAGAGAAATCAAGTTCATCTAACCTCCTCCATAATGATATGTGGGATATTCAAAGTGATGCAAGGCGATCCAACAATAAAACAATGTAATAGTCTTGATGCCAAGTCAAACAAGACTCAATAGAATCCCAAAAGGAGGGGACAATCCATCTAATCAATAAAATATCTATAAAATGATGTGGTCCCTCGACATATGATCCAACCATGTGAGCGCCCCAATAAAATCCTTAAGGAAGCCCTTGAACTTATGATCCAATGTATCATTTTGTGGAGGAACAAGTTGGAGTGTTTTCTAATTCAAAACTTTAAATGGTTGTCCTTGGATGTAGGAAATTCTCTTCTTGGGTGACTGCATTAAGTATAGATAGAGAATTGAACACCTAATGTTTTATCCACTTCTAATGGTTAGGAGATATGTTGAAGGTCAAAACAATTATGGGGTAGGTAAATTCACTCATGATAGGCCTGCAAAATCATACCCTCTTCACTATGATTTAATGAGCTATCAAATCCAGTGGGATACTTACATTTAGGTCAAATTGCATGATTGATTTAATTGTCAATTTCCATAGCTACAACTTTCCACATAATGATTTGAATATTATATTTGACATTAGCATCAACCCAAAATCTTTGTGTTGCTCATAGTTGGTTGTTCTCTTTAGAAATAGGATTACCATCCATTTTTCTAGCTATTGAACTTGATATTCTTGTGATCTTTTTAATCTCATTGGCCAAACAACTCATGTAAGTTCTCTACATTTAATAACACTCTTTAACTATAACTCCATGTTATTTATATCACCCCTGGGGATTTTTTAATTATATGAAGTGTTATTTTCAACATTCTTCCTGACACTACAAAGGCTCTTTCTCCTTGTTTCAACCCCCATGTATCCAAAGTGATACTTTTCATCCAATCTCCACTATTGAAAAGCCACTAGGATGCAAAAAAAAAAAAATATCCTATACAACTATCCCCACTACCTAATTTTGACCTCATATATAGGTAATCAATAGGCATTTGCAATATGTGTGACGCATGTGAGAAATTGAAATTGAGGTGGACATTTATGTGGGGACTGTAGTGACAACCCATAACCCTACTATTCTTGTTGATTTTCTTCATCGCCTCACTCATCATATCCAACTTGATTAGAAGAGAAATATAAATTAGGAAAATATATAAAATTTGATTAATAAGAATCCAATGTTATATAGATTAGATTGCATTTGTTGTTGAAGTTTACTTTTCTTATTTATTACAATAAGACGTTCCTTGTTCCCATATTGGATAGACTCTTAATTATGGGTAAATAAGCTATGAAATAATCTTGTATAAAGTTGTATTATTATGTTCTTGTGGTTTCCTCAAGATGTTTCTTCACAACCCTTATGGTACTCGCTAATTGTTTCTCTCATTTGGACTGTTATAGGACGTCCAACCAAACAAGTATTTGGAATATCTATCTTCGTCAAGTGAGGGAAGTTCAACTAGAATAGATGAAAGTGAGACATCCGGTAGGTCTAACAAGTGGAGATCAACTATTGGTGAGAAGATCAGAAGAAAATTCCATAGACACATGGAATTATTTCTTGCTAAAGGGGGGTCATTTTCTTATGATGATGAGAGCATAGATGACATCGAGGTTCCCTTTAGGTACAACCATCTAGTGAAACGATGGGTAGTGAAGGATCTTCCTCAAATAAACACTGATTTTTGTGTCAATGAAAGGATATACCGCATTGCTCAATCATCATTACATGGTCTGGGGATATTTCCATGGATGGCATAAAGGTCTGTTACAACAAAATAATTGAATTGATGGAGTATGTGGGACCCTATTACATCTACAAATATTGGATACGACTATTCCAATATACAAAAAGTATGCGAAGATATGTCGTGGCTGCAAATTATATAAAACTAAAAGACAATGATAAAAATAAAGGAGAATATATATATATTGACAGAAGGCCAAAAGCAGTAGGGAATATTGTGGGGTTTATAAATAGTACATGACCCGCAACCATAAATAAGAAACCCAATTGTGTATTTGAGGGAAGTGAAGGAAACCGTGTATTCATATGTGCAATAAAATCAATAGTTGCAAGGGAATAGTTGTTGATTGATTACAATTTGAATCGAGTAGATACAAACATTGTTATTATGAGGGAAGTATGTATACTATTTTACCCAACCTGTAAGCAATGACTCTAATATTTTATGATTATCATTTACTAAGAGAGACAAGAAACATCTAATAAACACAAGAAACATACATTGTCTTCAATACGATCCTCTAAACTAGAACTAAAAACTCATGTGACAATACATTTAATGATAATATCGATCCTTGCTTTGATACCACATTAGGATCACTCCTCAAAGTTGTACATATTTTGATGTTATGTTTTTTACAAGTAAATCATCCACTAAAGTGATGTTATGTAACTTTATTTTGCATACATTTAATTTTCTTCATTTTTTTCTAATTCTTATATCGACATAGCTTTTTTGGAAACACCATTGTCCCAGGGTGACAGGGGGAAGCAAACAACCTTAGAGAATTCCATAGATTATACAGAGGAAGAGCTTACTGATGAACAATTTTTTTCCTCCCCTAACCCAATCCAAACAATAAAGAAGCTTCTAAGAAAATCAAACATTGAATTTGCTTCTTTGATTGAGATTCAGCCACGGACACAGGAGATAAAGGAAAGAATTAAAGCCTTGATGAACAAAATTAAAATCTATGGGGTAAATAAGATCTTTATTTTTCCCATTTATTTATTTTGGATTTTAATTTCTATACTCTTACAAGTCCTTTTCTAAAAAACTCTTTATTTTACAGGAGTTTTTGAAGGATTTTTATCCCCAAGATCATGCTACGAAGGTTGGTGTTGGTACCATCATTGTTGCTACACCATCACATCATCATACTGGCACTCCAATCACTCAGACCGCTACACCCTCCAGAGTCGATTTCGGTACTACACCCAGCCCTAACGAGCACATTCCAAAATGTGCATGGGATGATGTTGATGTAGAGAAAGGCTTTGCACATTTTGAAGCATTCTTTCCTAGATCTTCCCGTGTCACTAGCATGGGAACACTAAAGGTTACCTTTTTGGTAAACAATGAGATCATCCCTATAAAAATAGAAAATCTTCCAAGTATGTAAGATGTGTTTTAATTATTATGTACAATCTAATTGAAATTTATGTATAATGTGAAATTATTTTAAACTAATGATAATATGGTTTTGCATTAAATGACACATTTTATAAATGCATGAATGACCTGACATTGGATATCTTTGGTCCCACCACATGCACAAGGTGGAATTCAAAAATTTCTAAGTTAAAAGATGATCTCATTAACAAGTTAGTTGCCATGTTTGGTGAGGGCTCCTTCAGTAAATCTGGAGTCTCCTCAAAAGAAGGTGCATATTTGAAATATCTGTGGGATCATTACAAGGTTCATCTGCAAAAGAACCATAAGTATGACAATCCCCCTATGATTATTGAGAGGGAGTGGAATGCCCTACAGGAAGATGCAAAGGAGAAGATTCTTTGAAAAGAAGGAAAGACACCACCTGGCGCAAGAATCTATGTGACACTTCTAATAATGTAATTATGATGATTTTCTATATGTTTCTTTATCCACAAAACCACATATGTTTCTTTATGATTTTTTTTTCTAGTGTCTATGCATGAATCTTAATGTGTTGCTTTCAACTATTTTATGTGTCACTTTCAACTATTTTCTAGTATATAGATTGGGTACTTGGGAATTGAGAGTGATGTGAGGGGAGAGAGTGGCCATACGAGCTTCCACCTTCATGTGGTTGGCAATGTTCAATAGAGAATAAATTAGGATTTGGATAGTCTTCTAGCAAACTTCCCTCGATCCAACAGAGCAAAAACAAAGTTAATGTTGACTTCATTGTTGTTCCATCAAATCGAGGGAGGCTTGCTCCAAGATTAGACTACTCCAATAAATTATTCTTGAAACCAAGAGGAGCTCATTCAAGTATTCATGTAGTCAAGTCATTTTAATTATTATTTAGTCATAAAAATGGTTGTTAATTTATTTTATTATTTTTCTATTTCTTTAAGTCTTGGTTTAATTATTATAATAACTACTACAAGAGATCTATTGGAGCAGCATTAAACAAATTCCATACAAGGAAAACCATCAAATATCCAAGTATTTGAGTTGTTATTTCATTTCTAATTGAAATTGATTTGTATGATTGACTTGATGATTTATATTTTGATTTTGGTTCTTCCCACTCACGTGTGATTGACATGATGATTTATATTGTGATTTATATTGTTTTTGTGTTACTTGATTTTAACAGTGGTTACTTTCTATGTGGTTTATAAGGCCTTAGGAAGGTGTGGGAGTACCTCCTCAAAACATGTGGACAAATCTTCTCCTACCTCCATCACAACTTCATGAACTTTTTCTTAAAACTTTTAGGCATTCAATCTTGTTTCTTTAACTTAACTAGTGCAATATTTCTCTAGTCCCTTTGGTTAGATAAAAATGTGGTGGTTTCCATTCCTTGTGTTCTCCATTGACTCTAATTTTTTGTAGAATAATCATGAAAAAGTGATTAAAAATATTAGCATCTTCCAATATGAGGTACATGCAGATGCCACCCCATGACATGTGTCATCTCCTTTATACATTATTCTTATTATTAATCCATTACACAAATTTAAATAAATATCATCTACCTAGGTTTTCAGGTAATGGGTAACTTCTATTAACGAAGACGTAGTTGCATTCTTTGATCCATGCAATAAAATCGGTGCTCATGATAATGAGTCATGTATGAGACTATTTGTAAATGGAATGTAAATGGATTCATTGCTTGTTGTTTTTTAAATAGAATGTTTTGATATTGACTATGATGCAATTGTTGATCCTTGGTACTAGGACATCATCTTGTACTTGTGAAACCAACAATTCCCTTCCCATTTGTAGGCCAATGAAAAAAGGAGACTAAGGTTAGAAAGTACTAAGTATGCTATGTAGAACAATTGGTTGGTCCATAGACATGTTGATGGTATGTTGCTTTGATGTGTTGGTAAGTCCCAAGCCAAATCTATACTATGGCAATTTCAGGATGGTGCTCATTTGCAATTCCATACTAGTGGGCATTTCCCTGCTAAATCTATTGTGCATAAAATTATGTGTTATGGTTTATATTAGCCCATCTTGTTTCACAATTATTTCATGTTTGTGAGATCATGGGATTGTTGTCAATGAGTAAGTGGCAAGCAAAAGGTTTTAGGTGTGCCCCTAAACCTAGTGAGAAATTATTTTCCCTTTACCAAGTGGGGGATAGAATTCATAGGTCCCATTTCCCCACACTTTTCTACTGATCACATTTTATGCTTACTACAATTGATTATTTCACGAAGTGGCCCAAAGTTGTCTCATTAATGAATGCTAAGGCAGAACATGTTGTATCCTTTCTACAAGAACATATATTTTCCTTCTTTGGTCCACCTCTCAAAATTGTTAGTGATAATGGTGGTGCCTTTGTGTCTAGAGAGGTTTTGAGTCTTTTCCATAATAAATTGGGCAAAAACCTCAATTTCCATAAGAAGTTCCTAAATACATTGTTTTGAAAAAAACAAGATGGTGTTGATAAAAACGAATATTAATATGGAATTGGATAGTACACTACAATAAATGGATGTCTGTATGTGAATAGATGGGATAGTATGATTGAAATGTATGATTGATTTTGAATGATGACATAAATTAAGATTAATGGAAAAAATCTTGCATATACTTTAATATTTCCTTGAACAAGGCATTTGTTCTTTACCTTTGAAATGGTGAAAAATGAAAATTTTAGTATCCTAGTAGTTGATTTCTCCTCTTTGACTTGTACAATGTATTACTTTGAATGTATTGTTTTGTGCATACTAACCACTCAACCCTTTGATACTTGATAAATAAATATTTTTTTATTTCTTTTTTGTTTTTATTTTGATTTGGAATCATGATCATCCTTTGCATTGAGTTTTCCATGTATCTATACTGTTGAGATTACCATTGTTTTCCTTATTTGCATGTAGGCTTGGGATGCATTTCTCCAACTGATACTTCTTGTGCATTTGTTCACTTTATCTTGTCGCTGTATAGGAACCTTAGAAAACCTCAGGAATGAATTATTTGCTTGTCCTTTATATCCCTCAAAATTGATTTTCTTGATTCCCTTTGAATTTATAAACCTCATCTCTATTTGATTTGAAATCGAGGGCTTGAGAGGAATCCTATTAAACTATTGCCATCATTCTATATTTCCTTGTCTACTTTGTAAGCCTAAAATGTATTGAGAGGTATGCACTTGGAAAACTTGGTTTGAGAATGATCACTTAATGCACATTCTACTTTCTAGAATGAGGCTTGTCTTGTATGTGAATTCCTTTTGATATATGCCTTGGAGATATGTAGAGCAACTTAAACTTGAAATACTCTATTTTATCTTTCTTTTATGTTTATAATTGCTTCTCTTTTGACACAGTGATGATCTCTTTGACCTTTAAATGAGAAGAACCATTCATAGTAGACTGCTTGCTATAAGCATTTAGTAAACTTAAAACTTTCACTTGGCTTGGTTGCTATTCTAAGGTTGCTTCCTTGATATTTTTTTAAACTAGAACCTAGTGATAAAGAGTATGAGTCATCAATTGAATCTCAAACAGTTCATGGACCTTGATTCTTGGAATTTCATTGAACTCCGTGTGCAACCTCATTATGGGATATTCATGTGTCATTTTTCTTTGTAGCTTGAATTCTATATTCTCTATCCTTAGTATTCCATAATATATTTTCTTAGAATTCTATACATTGTTTTCTTTGACATATGATCGGAATGGATGTTGGAGAGTATGTTCTTGTTGAGTTGCTTCCCACTCCATTGTTGCAATATGTGATATGAAACCCTTGATTGGACAACATCCTTTGACATAGTGAAATGAATCTAGAAAATATATGCATGATCTAGAGAGATTTGTGCATGTTTAAAATGTTACAATGGCATGATCTTGTATTGAATCATAGATAAGTTATGCAATACCTTCTCTTTCCATGGCTCTAGTTATTAAAGGAAGCAAAGAATTACTAACTACCACATTACATGTTGTATACTAATAATATAAATTTCATAAGTATAAATTCCATTTTTCATACCTTGTTTGAATATCTACATTTGAGGAGGTTGCATGCTTAAGTATTTTAATTTTGTCAGCTCTGAAGTCTTTCATGGTAGTGAGTGATCATGATAGGTCATTATTATGGGATATTCTTGTGTCATTTTTCTTTGTAGCTTGAATTATATATTCTCTATCCTTAGCATTCCATAATATATTTTCTTAGAATTCTATACATTGTTTTCTTTGACATATGATCATAATGGATGTTGGAGAGTATGTTCTTGTTGAGTTGCTTCCCACTCCATTGTTTCAATATGTGAAATGAAACCCTTAATTGGACAACAACCTTTGACATAGTGAAATGAATCTAGAAAATATATGCATGATCTAGAGAGATTTATGCATGTTTAAAATGCTACAATGGCATGACCTTGTATTGAATCCTAGATAAGTTATGTAATACCTTCTCTTTCCATAGCTCTAGTTATTAATAGAAGCAAAGAATTACTAACTACCACCTTACATGTTGTATACTAATAATATAAATTTCATAAGTATAAATTCCATTTTTCATACCTTGTTTGAATATCTATATTTGAGGAGGCTGCATGCTTAAGTATTTTAATTTTGTCATCTCTGAAGTCTTTCATGGTAGTGAGTGATCATGATAGGTCACAAACTTTAAATAAATTGTTGTCTTTCTCTTCCTCTGCATACCTTGGAATAATCTTAGATGATCAATGCATGTTGATGAGGAGCTATGTAAAGCATAGATCCCTGATCATTGGTGGAAATACCTTGAAATTTGATTATGTTTCCCCGGCACTCTATTTTATTGATTTATTGTAGGCCTAAGTAGAAGTTATATCACTGACCATTGTATCAATGAATTTATTTCCATGAAGAATTTATCAACAAAAGTTGTTATCCATGAATAATACTACTAATCATACATTTCATCCTTGTCCTTTTCTTTGAACTATAAATTGGTGTCCTTGATGAGGGATGACAATGCATGCTTCTTAAGCCTCTTATCCTATTTGTAATGTAATCTTCCTTTGGCGGTGTAGCGACCCATTTTTATTGAGTGACCAAGGTAGGTTGAAAAATTTGAATATATTTCAGAATGTATGCAATATTATGATTCTTTTATATTTCTTTCTTGAGATGTTTCAGTCTTTTTGTTATCCTCCGTACAAACATTTGAATAATCTTAGATCCTCAATGATCAACCTTTGTTGTTTGATGAAAGAGTTGAGTTCTTCATCAATACATACTCTACTTTCTATTGATGTCTATATGGCTAAGAAATATATGAATGATATGGAATTTGATTACATTTTTAGAGAAGAACTTTGTATTCATGCTTGAGGTTGAATATGTTTCGGATGAGTATCATTGGAGTTGATATTGAAATGTAAAATAATATTTTTGAAGATTTACTTTATCCTTGTAGACTTTGGAATCTAAACCTCGAAAAAATGCATAGTCGTATGTATGAAACCTTTTGAGAAGAATTAAATATGAAGCTTGTATTCCTTTGAGTTTTCCCTTCCTTGATTATTTGAGATTTGATGATGCAAGTTGGAATGGAGTGTGTAGGTCCTTTTGAGCTTTATTTTCCTATGCTTGAATTTGAACTTGTATACAACTGTCATTAGAAATATGTTGTAAACTTTTTTTCTTCTTCTTTAGAGCACCATTGTCATTGTTGGTTTTCACTTTTTCTCTGCCTTAGGGTGCCACAGGGGGATTTTAGCATGAGGGTATATTTTTCTACAGATCAAGATTCACTAGGAAAACTAATTTTCAAATCAAGATCTGTCCTATGATTCCTTGAGAGAGGTTTATATATATATATATATATATATATATATATATATATATTCCTTTTTTTTATTTTTATCTTTTTTTCTTCTTGTTTTGAAATGGTCTTCATTAGAGGTAGGGGCTTCCTTTATTTACTTCCACTGAGGCAATCCTCTTCCCAATTTTATTGGATTCATAACTTGTGATATGGAACCAATTATTTTTATTTATTGAACTTCTTATCCTTTTGGTGCTTCACTCTTTTCACAAAAATTCATGCAACTATTTTAAATCATTTGTTCATAGTTAAATTGACCTTGTTGACCCTTGGTGATCTGCTAGAAAAAACTAGTAGTTGTCTTGCAATACATGGTGAGGTTGTGGAAGAAGAGAGATGCGATGAATTTATTCTTCCAGTAATCATCAAAATGATCACAAACAATGTATATGAAACAAATCTGAAAAGGGGCCATGAAGTAATTTTCATTTTAATATGTTGAGCGGTAGCTAGCTTAGACTACCCAATGATGTTTCTATGATAACTTTTTTATACGATATCAGATGGAGTGATTCAAAGGCCAATTGAAAGTAGATTTATATGTGAATGTAAAATAGAAATAAGTTTTGAAAGTGTATTGTTTTGGCATGTGAAATCGACTAAGAAACAACCTATGTGTCAAAGGTGTTTATAGTTTCCAGTTTGGACCAAAAATTACATTTTTGGGAATAACTCTTTCAATTGATGTTAGATTAACCTGATTCTAGTGGGAGATGAAATTAGTTTAATAGAAATATTTACACTAGAAATAGGTTTTAAACATAATTTTAATTGATGTATGAAATATGCTAATAAATAATCAACATGTGAAATTGGAACAATGTAGATTTTGGCACAAGTAGTTACTTTTTTGGGCATAAATTCACATGATGTAAAAGTGGAGTGATTCTGATAGGATTGGAAACTAAAATAAGAGGGTTGTATTGTATAGAAATGATTTTTGAAAATATCTCCATTTCCCCCCTCAAAAGATGACTATCATGATTATGTTTTAAGCAGTTTTGGCCTAGTTTTTTCACAAAAAATCAAGGATGTTAGAATACATACTTGGAAGTGATTGATGTGGCTATTTTGACCTATTTTGGATGTGAAATACTCTTTTTTTCTCATCTCCTATCACTAGTAGTTTTGGTAAGGTTTCCTTCTTTTTTTGGTAAGGTTTCCTTCTTTTTTCAACATCATCCATATTAATATTCTTTTTTAATATTCCATATTAAAAATAAGATGATGTGTGGGGATGCAGGTATGTGGGGCATGCATAATACACTTGGAGAGTGTGATAATGTTCACCATATGTTATGGTATATAGTATGTAATACCCCAACATAAGGGGCCCTACCCCAAATATAGAAAAATATACTCTTTAGAAATTTGAAAATATTAAAAACATTAGATTTTTTGTATCATTGGTTAATGATGAATAAGAAACAAATAATATCCAAGATTCAAATCCAAGTTGTAAGGTTGAGGGAAGGCCTATCCAATGATTTGTAGGTGGATTATGGGGAATCCCCAAAAAACATTGTTGTTACAGGTTTCAAGCCAACATTCCAGTGGGAAGTGAGAAAAAATCCATTGTTGTCACAATTTTTTGGCTACCAATAAAGCTAGAGATCCAAGTAAGTAGACCTCTCCAACGTCTTACAAGTAAATCCAGTGAAAAGGCAATAAAATTCCTCTGCCATTACAAGTTTTCATCCACCAAATATGAACCCACTGCTCACCATCAATCAACCAATCTTCAAAGTGATGTTTTATTTTGGGTTAGGGTGTTTCTTGGGGTTCATAATGTTCTAAAAAACTGGTAGGATGCACTACATGTGAGTAAGAGAAAAAATAAAGTTTCCCATTTTTTTTAAATTAAGAAGTGATGCCCTGATAGCAGGCTCGTCTAGAGGTACACTGACTGATAGGGTACATTTGTGGACATACCCATTTGCAAGGGACATCCCCAAGGTTATCTCACCATGGATAACAAGTGTTATTGGAACATTCTTGACATCCCTAGTATGCATAAATGTGTCCCAAAAGTGTGGGCATGCACCCATGTTACATTGGTGTTAATGAAAATATCTCAGAGGTAACCCCCTTCAAATATCTATCAAATAAGGATTCCAACTCAACCCTAAATATAAGCATCTCATTGCTTTTCATTCTATTCTTCCCATGCCTAAGTGATAAGCACTCATAAAAATGATTTTCTCATAAAGTCAAAACCAGGGTTTCAACCATGCCAAACCTTAATGTATAATCATGTCTGATTTGCAAGCATATATGAGTTATGAGCATTCAAAATTAACCCATACATTGTCACCCACCACCCTATCAATTCCATTGGGATTTGATGGGTTGATTTCTTGATGTCTATGGGTCCACCTATCCATCTTGTACTATGTCTTGAAAGATGAGTTAATATTTCCACTGCATGCATATGATGCTTGTCTACACAACCCTCCAATCTAATCCAATGGTGGGAATTAATGTAAGGTTGTATAGTGCACTTGAACTAACTTGTTCTATGCACTTTCACTTTCCATTTTGGCCAACCATTGTTAAGGTTTAGCACTACAACTTCTATGTTGAAGCTGAGACAATGTGGGATTTTTCCTTTGTGGTCTCTAGAAAACATTACCTAGTTCATATTGTAGTTTGAGGGAATGGGAGCTCAGGTTATTTCTTCAATTTTGGCTCTTTTCCACTAAGATTTGAATTTTATTCCCCATGGTAAGAGATGGTATCAACAATATACTTTGACTTCTTACACTATATATTTGATGAGGAGGTTTTTCTAGCATCATAGTTTGGTTTCAAGCTTGGATTTTTTTTTTTAATGTACACAGTATCATCGGATCTCTAACGCACGGACCGACACTAGTAACCATCAAAGGTATGGAACCCTTGTTGGACATATTATAAAACCGTGGGATATTCACCTAAGGCGGTCATCGTATATCTGATGTTATGACCGACATTACCAGTCATCGGAGGTATGGAACCCCTGTCAGACGTACATTAAAACCGTCGGCTATTCGTCGAAGGTGGTCGTCGGATATCCGATGTTCTAACCGATATCACCAATCGTTGGAGGTATGGCACCCCTGTCGGACTACTGTAAAACGGTTGGATATTCGTCGAAGGTGGTTGTCGAATATCTGACGTTCTGACCAACATTAGTAGCCGTGGGAGGTATGGCACCTCCATCGGTGGTATTGTTGTCTCGTCGGATATGCGACGCTCATGGTCGTTGGATATGAGAACATGTGGCTGACATTATTGGTTGTACGGCTGTAGGATATTCCATGTATGGGGACATCGTATTTTCAACACCTAGTTATCGGAAACAATGACTAATTTCGATGAGTTTTTGGCCCTTAGGGTCATCGGTATAGCTAATGAGAGATTGTCCGATATCCGACATCCAAAATTGCGTTGGATAGCCAACATGAATACACCGATGAAACTAATAATTGGGTTTCGTAAAAAAAAAGACGAATGTGAGTCAAAAAATCATCATACCGTCATCAGATTTCAATGCACAAGAAGTAGTGCCCCAAAGGACACGATGGTGACCTTTGGAGTCCCTATAAAACCAAGGAAGGATATTTGAAGACAAGGACAACAAGAAGAGTTATGTGGTTTTGAGACAGACGAAGAGAGGTGAGCTCCCTCAATGAGCCAAGTCACTCCACTTGGGAGGACTTGTGTTGGCTTGATATGGAATCATTGGACAGAGTTGGGAAAAATTCTCTTGGGTTGGTTTTGGGGAAGTCAGGAAAACACAGGTCTATTGGAGGCATGTGTGAGGCAGAATCGAAAGTTGTGATGTCTACTGAAATGAAGAGACATCAAGTCTACAGTTGAGGGCACATATGAGGTGCACTGTAGGAGGTTGTGGAGATGGTTGTGATAGAGATTCTTGGTTATGAATATATGTATGAGTGTCTTGGTGAGGTGAGTCGAGTCATTTGACTTTGCCCAGGTTGTAAACTGAGTCGGTAGTGCTCATATTATAATTGTTTTGTAATAACAAAGACTTAGTCGGGTGTTAGGCATGGTTTGTTTCGCCCACACTATATCTATGTTTCTCTTGTATGTTTCAATGTCATTCTCTTGGCTTCACATGTTCATGGATGTATGCTTAAAATGACTAATTTTTAAATCTATTAACAAATGTCTAAATATACAAGAGTTGCACTAGAGTAGGAGTGTGACTCATCAGTAGCCTAGAACAAAGTATGGGTATGATCTATGTGAAGAGGCATAGTTCGGACGAAGTATCATTTATGTTTCCAAGTAGCCAAGTGAGAAATGTCTCCATGTCACACACCCTCAAGAGGTGCAGGATTGCAAGGCATATTGTGGGGACATGACAGGTAGAAAATAAAACAAAAGCAGAATGAGAATTAGGTGGACTATATCTTTTTGTTTTCCTTCTTTCTAGAAGTGATCTCCTCAACACTAGGGCATGAGGTTCTTCATCATTTGGTTCATCGTATTCCATTGAATCAAATTCTCCATCTTCTATCTCAAACCGAATATTTTTCTAGTTATTCCTCTTTTGGTTGTTCTTCTTGCTTTGGAGGGTTTTTAACTCATGAATATAAATAGTGTTCTTTGTTTTTGGGTTCCAAACATTCTAACTTATTACCCCACTTCGATATCAATAAATAAACTTCTTTATTTATGGTCTAGCTTACTCTATTTTTCCTTTGGAACATACACATAAGCATCATAATAGAAAATCTAAGATGTTCGAGAAAAGGCTCCTTACCATTTTGTGCCTCATATGGATTTTTATCCACAAGTGTTGATGTGGGTGATCAATTGATTAGGTAACATCAAGTGCATGTAATACATCGGTTTTGATCCCTACATTAATAATGTATGTTTGTACATGATGAAAGGCTAGAGAGCCTAGCAATGTAATATTTTAAAAATATTAATAATAAAAATACATCACGAGCTGCAGACGGACAATGACAGAGTTATAGGGGGTTCTGATTCCACAAGAGAGGGGGGGATAGAAGGGGCTAGACCAAATTATTATATTTTATTAAACCCATATTTGAATTAGTGGTGAAAAGAAATTACATGAGCTTCTTGGGGAAGACATGTGGCGCATTGTAAGAATTCATATATTAACCATATTTTGATGGTTTTGGGGGGAGATTTACCTCATTCTTCTTTCTCATTCATTTATGTTCTTGTTTCTTGGAGATAAGAGAAGATTTCTATGGAGAGAACCATTGCTAGTTGGTTGTATGAGAACATTGGTTATTTTCCATCAATGTAAGGATTCCTAAGTGCATGGACGCATTGGCATATTGGGGAAAACTATCCACAACTGAGAATCTCTAGAGCTTCCAGCATTGATATTTTATGTCTAGTCAGTATTGGAGCCCTGGAAAGAATTAGAATAGCTTGAGGGATTGCATTGTAGAGAAGAGGATTCATTTCTTTGGGTTGTGCAAGTTGAAGGGGGAAAGAGAGTTGGCAAGTTAAGATTGGTGTGTGATTGAGTAGACTATAATAGCATGAGAACTTGACTATGTGTGTGAGATTAGAGTCCGCCTAACCATCCATCCTTGTGGATTCATAACCTCATATAGGCGATGACCTGTTGTTGAGAGATTTGGAGCAGTAGTGCCTATGGTTTGTGGAACTTCTAGCATCTACAACTACTTGGTGTGGTTATTTGATAAAGATAAGTGGTTTATGTGTATTATATCTATGTTGTGTTTTATTATGTGCTTGTTCATTGTTTAATGATGTGTATATCTTTAAATGATATGCATTGTGTGAGAAATATGCTATCTTGATTATATATGTATATATATGTTTCTTCATGGTTTTGCATGAGCCTATTGATTTGTTGCATGCTTCTTATTTTACTTAAATTGGTATTAGAGTTCAAAAAATAGTTCAAGAACATGAGTTCCTAAGGTACCATGCAATTTGGGTACATTATAGTTTGGTATCAGAGCATAAATTTGTTTTGACATGACCCGACTCAGAGTTGGGTATGTTACAAATTAGTATAAATTTGTTGTGACATGACCCGACTCAGACTCAATGTAGAGCTAGGTATATCACATTGTGGTATCAAAGCCAAAGGTTCCAACACCAGACCTATATGGGCATAAACCAGTGCAAATTTGTTAAGATTCACTATTTTGGAGTTTCAATATGTGTTGTAATTGGGTAGAAATCATGGAATCAGAGAGAAATGCCCATTTTCTGGATGAATCTAGTTTGTATTGGGTATAGGAGTGTTAAATGGGTGAGTGTAAGATCCATAGATTTCATCGCAGCCCTATATAAATTTTCTTTGAAAATTTATATATACCCATCAACAACCCAGATTAGTTCTAATGTTGAAAGGGACAATTCAGACTCACCATGGATGTGGTCAAAAATTCTAAGTTAAATTGAGTTCACCAAAGACAAATTGTTGAGTCCACCGAAAAAAGAGGTTTTTCATGGTCCACTAAAAACAAAAATCAAAGTTCATCGAAAAAGAAGTTTTTCATGGTCCACCGAAGTATTTTTTTCGAAGTTCACTGAAAAAGAAGTTTTTCATGGTCCGCCAAAGGAGTTTCTCAAAATTTACCAAAAAATAATTTTTTCATAGTTTGTCGAAGGAGTTTTTTGAAGTTCACCGAAAAAGGAAGTTTTTCATACTTTGTTGAAGGAGTTTTTCAAAGTTCACGGAAAAAAGGTTTTTTATAGTCCGTCGAAAGAGTTTTTCGAAGTTCGTCGATAGAATTTTTTTGAAGTTCATCGAAAGAAGTTTTTCGAAGTTTATCGATACGATTTTTTTGCAGTCTACCAATAGAAGTTTTTTGGCGCTCATCGATAGAATTTTTTTTAAGTCTGCCAATAGAATTTTTTTTACGATCTTCGATGGAATTTTAATGAAGTCCACTGATAGAAATTTTTTTACGATTGTTAATGGAAGTTTTTTTTTTAAGTCCGTCGATAGAATTTTTTTTACGATCGTTGATGGAAGTTTTTTGAATTCCATCGATAGAAGTTTGTTGAATTATATAGCTTTGGAAGCTATTTTCCCTATTGTAACCAACCATGTAAATAAATTTTTGATATAGTGTTAAGTTTATGTCAAGCATCAAACACATGACAAGTGTCAACCTTATGCCAAGACAACCATATGCCATGTGTCAACCTCATAGCACCTCTAAGAGGGCTGCTTAGGGAGGTTGTAGTGGCTAGCTTAGGGAGGTTGCTTAAGAGGGTTGCTTAGGATGGTTGGAGTGGCCAGCTTAGGGGGGGTGCTTAGAGTGGTGGTATGACAACTGTATAATAGTTTTCATACAATCCTAAGACAAAAATTTAGGGCAGCATCTAGAATAGACAAAGGAAGTGACCTTTGGGAACATTAGGAGGTGGCTCTTGGGAACTTTAGGAGGTGACTCTTGGCAGCCAAAGGAGGGCAGGTATGACAGTTGTTATACAGTTGTCATACATTCTTAGGGGGCTTCTTAGGGAAGCCAAACCAACCTATAAAAAGGGGTATTCACTTACCATTTACATACATTTTGTTTTGCTGGAGTCTTATGTTGAGGCAAGGAATATATTTGCTGAAGTATTTTTTGTTGGTATATGGCAGCTAGTTGTTGAAGCCTTTTGTTGTTCCTTGCTGATATAAGGCTACTAAAAATACTATGTTAAAGCTGCCATAACTCTACTACAACAAGAAGGAAAGTCAGTTATCTTTTGGTGAGTTTGTCAAGCTGTTACTATAAGTGTTAGTTTAGCTATTTGTGAAGTTTGTAAGTGTTGAAACAGAGGTATTGTTTCAACCCTCTAAGTCCTAGCTAATTACTCTAAATTATTGTAATGGTGTTGTACTTTGTTGAAGAATCTAAAGAGAAGTTTTGGCTGGGTTTTCTACCCCAAGAGGGTTTCCCAAGGTATACTTGTGTTCTCTCTATGATTGTCTCACTTTCAGTGATCCTGATATATGCAAGATGTATTGGTATGTTGGTTGTATGCTGTAAAATTTTAAATTTACCTACATGCATCAGTTTTTCAACATGGTATTCACAAATAGAAGTTTTTTGAATTCAATCGATAGAATTTTTTTGACGATCTTCGATGGAAAAAAAAATTAAGTCTGCTAATAGAATTTTTTTTATGATTGTTGATGGAAGTTTTTTTAAGTCTGTTGATAGGAGTTTATTTTTATGATCACCGATGGAAGGAGAATTATGTGGATTGTTGATTGAAAAATTATTCATCTCACTGATGAGAATGTGACATGGTCATTTTAGGGGATGACAAATGGACATCAATTCCATGCCACATCAGCCACATTGCCACATCAACAAAATGACGATTTTAAAGATAAAATAAAAAATGAAGTCTGGAGCCAAAATATTTTTTTGCCCATATCATGAGCATGTTAACTTAGAATCAAATGAAATATTTTGGGTATGTCCGCAATAATGAGGGATACAAAAGTGCTAGTGAGGGCCACTAGCTAGTTCTACCTAAAATTTCCAAAAAATGCAAATTAGTGGTTTTTAAGAAATAGGGTGGTACTCATTCACAAAGATCATGTTATTGATGAAATTTTTAGAGTGATTCTAAGAAGAAGACATCAAAATACCCAGTGGAGAATTCATCCATATTCCAAGGGGTTTGGAATGGTCTGACACAAAAACATGCCAAAATCCACTATTTTGGGCCACTTTCTAGAGATTTTTTATATTTTCAGAGGAGGAAAAGGGACCCCAAATCACAAATATGGAAAAATTTATTTACTCTACATTTTACATTCTCATCAATCCAAACAAGTTTTCCTTAGTGAAGTTTTTCCAGAACTGCTCCTTTTGGGAGATAGCCAATTTTTGTTAAAAGTCTGGAGAAAAGTGCAAAAAGGACAAAGTTGTAAATTCTAGATTGTTGTAGAAGTTCACTAAAGAAATAGATTGACAATCTAAAAGTCGATGTGTATTCACCATCACCAATGTTATCAGTTCCCATTATAGAAGTTTCATTGGTTCCTAACATATGTTCTTTTGTAGGTAGCAGAAGTTGGCCTCGAGTTAAATTGCACCGAACTTGAAGAAAGTGCATGAATTGGGTAAAAATGGCAATTTAAAAAAGCCATAACTTTAAGATTAGATATCAAAATGGGGCATAAGTATAGTTTTTGGAAATATCATTCAGAGGAGAATAATATTTAAGGATAAAATGAAAATCCTTGCAAGATTCCTCATAGAATGAGAAGAAAAAGGACATATATATTTAATTGACAATTTTTTTTACAACAAGAATAAATTCTAATGTCAATGGTTGCTTGCACTTTTTGCAGAATTAAGGGAACAAGAAGAACAATCCAAGCTCGTGATTGCAAATCAAATACCATGGAGGTGCACAAAGAGATTACAACTATGAAAGGGAATCTAAAGGTCTAAACATTAGTTTAGGCAATGAGGAACAAAGTCGGATAATGGACATAGAAGTATGGTGGAGCCGGAAAAGCTTGTAGAGACTATAAGGAGTTTGAATATGGAAGTGCATAGTTATAGAGATGAAAATGAGAATATAATAAGAGCACGGGAGGAGTAAAATCAAATAAGCACTCTATTGTTGAAGAGTCTCACTCAATTGTAGAGACGAATGAAGAATGGATTAGGCTCAAGACATGAGGAAAAAGGAAAACATCATGCAAGGAGAGATAACTATAGAGGATCCAGGCACTCCATAAGTTCTATTAGAACTCAAATACATCACTACTCACCTACTCATTCATCTAACAAGTTTTGTGCATTTGAAGAATCAAGGAGCATCCCAAAAGTGTCCCTTGTTAAACATCAAAGAAGAAGATATGATTTGGATAACTGACAAGGTGAGCTTAGGAAGCTTAGGCCACCAACTTTTGATGGTGAAAAAGAATGGGAGATGATTCTAAAAAATGATTGCTTGGAATCAAGAAATATTTTTAGCTGCATAACTACTCATCTAATCTAGAAGTCGGGATTCCATATATCATCTACAAGGAAAAACCTCTATGTGGTGGGACCAGCTGAAGGAAGTCAAGCACATTGATGAGAAAATAGTTTATCAGAATCGGTTCAAGAAATATTTTCAGCAACAATATCTCTTAGAGCACTACTATGACAAGAATATGCAAGAGTTCTTTGAACTCGAGTTGGGAAACATGACTATGGAAGAACATGAAAACAATTTCTTGGAGTTGTTGAGGTATGTGGACTTTAACAAGGAGGAAAAAGTGAAAATTAAGAGGTTCTTAAGTAGACTTTCATCTTTTTACAAAGACAAAATCCAATTTGATGAACCCAAGACTATAGCAAATACCATTAGAAAGGCCAAGTACATGTATGAGCAAAGCAAAGTCAAGGAGGCCTTTCAAAAATATTGAAAGAATAAGAAGGAGAAATCATATCAGAGAAGAAAGGGATTCAAACTTCCTTTCAAGAGAAACAGTCTTGAAATATACCAACAAAAATAACATACTAAGGATGAATAAAAAATGGAAGAATCTTTGGGTAAAAGGGGAAGACTACCAATCAAATATTGGGGATGTAAACATGATCACATGTACAAATATTGACCTCATAGAAAAGACAAAACGAAGACACTACACAACATTTAGGAGGCTACCACAATGGAAGACATGGGAAAAAATATTCCAAGGATATATGTAGACATGGAGGATTGACAAGAAGAACATCAATCCTGTATTATTGAGGTGGAAGGAAAGGTTACAAATTAGTTTGTTTCTATTTTAACTGATTCAAGAGTAAGACATATTTACATTATTCCTAAAGTAGTGGATAGATTTCACTTAATGAAAATAAATCTTGAAAGATCATGGTTGGTTTAGTTAGCCATTGGAACCAAAAGAAGGATCAATGAGATTGTTACATTTTGTCCAATAGATTTGAATGGAGTTAATACAAATTCTTTTTGAATATCATACCATTGAGATCTTATGATATCCTCATTGGAATGGATCAGTTGGGAAAGCATCATGTTATCCTAGATTACCATAACAAGACCTTTACAAATCTTGATGAAGAAGGAAAGTGTAGCATTGTGCAAGAAATTCCAAGACCCATTTCTATAAGGGAGATTTCATTGTTACAACTAAAGAGATGTTTCAGGAAAGGATGTCAATTGTATGCAGCTCATTTGGAAGAGCTAGACAAGACCAAAGGGACAAGAATTGAGGATTTTCCAATATCGCAGGAGTTTGAGGATGTATTTGAAGAAATACCAAATTTGCCACCAAAGAGGGAGATAGACATCTATGTTGGCTTAGTGCCTAGAACTTCCCTAGTACCAAAGACTCCTTATAGAATGAACACATTATAATGAAAATAATTACAAATGCAGCTAGAAGAATTGTTTAAGAAAGAGTACATACACCCAAGAGTCTCACCTTGGGGAGCACCAGTACTCTTTGTGAAAAAGAAGAATGGAACATTGAGGTTGTGTATTGACTTTAGACAACTAAATAAAGCCACCATGAAGAAGAAATACCCTCTACCCAGAATTGATGACCTCTTTGATAAACTAAGAGGAGCAAAGATATTTTCAAAGATAGACTTGATATCAGGATATGATCATGTGAGAATCAAGGAAGAAGACATCAAAAAAACAACTTTTAGAACAAGGTATGGGCATTATGAATTTGTAGTGGTGCCATTTCGATTGACCAATGCACTAGTTGTATTTATGTGCTTGATGAATGGAATATTTAGAAATTATCTAGATAAGTTTTTCATTATGTTCTTGGATGACATATTTATTTATTCCAAGTTGGAGAAAGAATATGAGAATCATTTAAGATTGGTGCTACAAGTTCTAAGGGAGCATCAATTGTATGCCAAGATGAGAAAGTTATCTTTTTATCAAGAAAAGATCCACCATTTGGGGAACATCATTTTAGAGGAAGACAAAGCAATGGATCTAGAGAATATTGAAGCCATTTGGGAATGGAAAACACGAAAGAATATTTCAAAAGTTATATCTTTTATGGGATTAGTTGGTTACTATAGGACATTTATAGTAGGTTTATCAAGGATTGTTCATCCCATCACTTCTTTACAAAAGAAGGAAACTAAGTTTGAATGGGCAGAAAAGTGTGAAATAAAATTTCAGTTATTGAAGGAATTACTTATTAGTGCACCTATTTTCAAGATTGAAGATCCAAATGAATTTTTTGTGATTTGCACATATGCATGCAAGGAAGGACTTGGTGGAGTCCATACTCAAAATGGACATGTCATTAGTTATGAGTCCAAAAAGAGTAAATAACATGAGAGGAACTATGTTTCACATGATTTCGAGCTTGCAACCATAATACATGCATTGAAAATGTGGAGGCATTATTTTATGGGAAATAAATTTGAATTGAGGATAGACCATAGTGGTCTGAAATATTTGTTTGAACAACCAACTTTAAATGGAAAAATAAGATAGTTGGAATTGGTAAGTGAGCATGACTTTGACATCAAGCATATTAAAGGAAAAGAAAATAAACTTGTCGATGCACTCAACATGAGGATACATATCATGCGTGTTATAGCCATTAGTGTGTATACATCAAATTTAGGGTGTATTATTTTAGAGGTTATTGTTACAAACCAACTTTATCTATAGGTAAAAGAAAGCTTACAACAAGAAGATGTACAACAGAAATTTAAAGAGTATAAGTTAGGAGAAGATGGAACATTGATGCACAAAAATAGAGTGTGTGTTCCTAACTCCTAAGAATTAAGGAAGCTAATATTAAAGAAAATGCATAGTTTTCCATATGCAGGACATATCGATTATCAAAAAACAATTGCAACTATAAGAAGCCAATACTTTTGGAAAATAATGAAAAGGATGTGGTTGATTACATAGTCAGATACATGGAATGTCAGTGAGTGAAGGTTGAGCATATACACCCAGCAGGTTTGTTATATCCATTACCAATTCCATGGTGGAAATGGGAAGTGGTAACCATTGATTAAATTACCAAATTGCCTGGGACAACAAAGGAACATGATTAAATAATGGTAGTGGTGGATAAGTTGAAAAAGGTTGCACATTTTATTTGAGTCAATATGACTCATAAGGAAACCAACATTGTAGAGATATACATGAAGGAAATTGCTACGTTGCATGGAGTACCTAAGGCAATTGTTTCAGACAGATATTTGAAGTTTACTTCAAACTTTTGGAGAGGATTGTTTAAGGAATTTGGCACAAATCTAAATTTTAGCACATCATATCATCCATAGAAATATGGGCAAAAAGAGAGAGTCAACCAAGTGATTGAAGATGTGGTAAGGATGTATGTAATGGATAAGCCATCCAAGCAGGAGTATTTTTTGCACTTGGTTGAGTTTACCTATAAAAATGGGTATCAAGCTTCATTGAAAATGATCCAATTTGAAGCTCTATATGGTAGAAAATGTAATACTCCAGTGTGTTGGGACAACCTAGCGGACAGAGTAATACTTAAGTCAAAATTGCTCAATGAGATGGAAGAGCATATGGTTAAAATTAAGTAGAATTTAAAAGCAACACAAGATAGGCATAAGAGTTATGCGTATAAGAACATGATAGACAAAGAATTTAAAGTGGGAGAGCATGTATTTTTTAAAGTGAAGCCTAAGAAGAGTTCATTGAAGTTGGGAAGTTGTAGCAAGATGGAAACCAGATTATGTGGTCCCTTTGAGATATTGGACATGATAGGACCAGTTGCATACATGTTTGCATTGTCTTCTTCCATGAATATGCATAATGTATTTCATGTATCTTCATTGAAAAAGTATGTACATGATCTTAACCATGTCATTGATTGGTCTTTGATTCAGGTGGAGCTAAAAGGAGAGTTATGGGTACATCTAGTGTGTATATTGGATAGGAAGGTCGCGGTGCTCCAAAACAAATTCATAGGGCAGGTAAAGGTCCAATGGATATGCTACAACCCTGAAGAAGTGACTAGGAAGCTAGAAGATACAATGTGAGAGGCATACCCGCAACCATTTTTGATGAAAAAATTGTATATATCTGCACCTACATGGTGATGTGCATTGTGCACTGAGTATAGTGCCAAAATATAGAGGAGGGGAATGTAATACCTCAGTTTTTATCTCCATGTTAATAATGGATTTCATGTATCTTCATTGAAAAAGTGTGTACATGATCCTAACCATGTCATTGATTGGTCTTTGATTCAGGTGGAGCTAGAAGGAGAGTTCTAGGTATAGCCAATGCATATAATAGATAGGAAGGTCATGTTGCTTCAGAACAAAGAAATAGGGCAGGTAAAGGTCCAGTGGACATGCTACAACCCTGAAGAAGTGACAAGGAAGCTATAAAATACAATACGAGAGGCATACCCACAACCATTTTTGAATTTTTGATGAAAAATTTGTATATATGTACACCTACATGGTGATGTGCATTGTGCACTGAGTATAGTGCCAAAATAAAGAGGAGGGGAATATAATACCTTAGTTTTTATCTCCAAATTAATAATGTATGTTTGTACATGATGAAAGGCCAAAGATCCTATCAATGTAATAGTTTTGAACATTAATAATAAAAATACATCACTAATTTCAGATGGAAAAGGATGGAGTTATAGGAAGCTATGATTCCACGAGAGAGGGGGGGAATAGAAAAAGCTAGACCAAATTATTATATTTTATTAAACCCAGCTTTGAATTAGTGGGGAAAATGAATTGCATGGGCTTCTTAGGGAAGAAACATGGTGCATTGTGAGCATTCATATATTAACCATATTTTGATGGTTTGGGGGGGAGATTTACTTCATTTTTGTTTCTCATTCATTCTTGTTCTTGGTTCTTGGAGAGAAGAGAATATTTCTATGGAGAGAGTCATGGATAGTTGGTTGTATGAGAAGACTGGTTATTTTCCATCACTATAAGGATACATGAGTGCATGGAAGCATTGGTATCTTGGGGAAAATTGTCCACAACTGAGAATATATCAAGATTCCAGCATTGGGATTTCCTCTCCATTTTATACTGGATCCCTCGAAAGAAATGGAATATATTGAGGGACTACATTGCATAGAAGGGGATTCATTTCTTTGGGTCATGCGAGATGAAGGGGAAAGAGAAATAGCAAGTCGATATTGTTGTGTGATTGAGTAGACTGTAACAACATGAGAACTTGACTATATATGTGATATGAGAGTCATCCTAGGCACCTATCCTTGTGGATTCATAGCCTCAGCTTGGGGGTGACCCGCTGCTGAGAGATTTGGAGAAGTTGTGTCTACAGTTGGGTGGAAAATTCGATGTTTGTAGCCATTATGGTGTGGTTATTTGATAAATATAAGTGTTCTTTGTGTATTATATTCATGATGTGTTTTGTTTTGTACTTGTTCATTGTTTAATGTTGCATATATGCATTGTGTGAGAAATATGTTTTCTTGATTATATATGTATGCTTCTTGATGGTTTTGTGTGAGGTTGTTGATTTATTTCATGCTTCATGTTTTAATTAAACTGGTATCATAGTTCGAAAATTAGTTCAAGAATGCGAGTTCTTGAGGTACCCTGAAATTTGGGTACATTACAATTTGGTATCAGAGAAAAAAAGTGTTGTGACATGACCCGTCTCAGATCTAGGTATGTTACAAATTAGTATCAGAGAGAAAATTTGCAATAACGTGACTCAACGTGGAGCTCATCATGTTATAGTTCCTACTGCATTTTCCCTGAACTCCTACTATAAAACTTCACCACTAAGCACACCTCTTACTTTTTCATTCAATGTCTTGTTCATTCTCTTTGTAACTCCATTCTATTGAGGTGAGTATGGAGTCATATTTTGTCTTTTTATTTCACACTGCTTAGAAAACTCTTCAAATCCATTAGAGAAAAACTCTCCACCATTATCTATCATTGACACATTTATATTCTTCTCTATTTAGTTTTCTACAAGATCCTTAAACTCTTTACATTTACATAAAGTTGCAAATTTATTTTGAAATAAATATCCATGTTCCTTGAGAAATCATCTATAAAGGAAACATATTATGGATAATTTATCGGTGATAGAACAAGAATAAATCCAAATACGTCAAAATGCATCAGTTGAAAAATCTCATATGTTATTACAACACTGGATGGGAACTATACTCGACTCGATTTACCATATACATAATGTTCATAGAAATCAAAATTTAAGGAGAAATCAATTCCTTTAGCTATATTTTTAGTGTGCAAAGCTCAAAGATCTTTCACTCCAATGTGTTGTAATCTTTGATGCCAAATCATTGTCTTCTTTTCAGGAAACATATGGGTTCTTCCCATTTCATTGCACACCTCAAGAACAACATAACTATTGCATTCAGTCATAGTGCTTGCCTCAAGCTTGTACGATGTTCCAATCCAAACTCCACACCATAGCCCCTAGAATCATCTTGCAACTATGATTTTCAAATATCACTTGCATGCATACATCACTCATATTACTTATAAATATTAGGTTTTTATCCAAACCTAGAATATTGAAAACTCAAGGAGGCTTTTAACCCTTCCATTTTCAAATATCACTTGCATGCATACATCATTCGTATTACTTATAGATATTAGGTTTTTATACAAACCTAGAATATGGAAAACTCAAGGAGGTTTTAACCCATCCATATTTAAGCATCAACTTGACCCTTCTACATCCTATCATCTTAGTTTCCAAGTCATCTCATAGGAAGATATCGCCTCCATCACACTTCTCCTATTCAAATAACCACTCCTTGTGTGGAGTCGTGAAAAGAAGCACCCAAGTTGAATCGGATTGATCAACCATGCATCATGATTTGCATGTGTACTTGAAGATGTCAAGTATACAGACCCTCCTTTATCTATGTGGATCTATTTATACGTGAAAGGGGAATTGTCAAAAGCCTTACCTTTATCAACATTTTTAGATCTACAATCTTTCTTGATATGACCAAATTTACTACATTTCTAGCACTTCCTTATAATTTCCTAGAGATTTAAACCTCCCTCTATAATTCAATTTGTCCCCTGACTTATTTTTATTGCTATTAGGGACGACCTCTTACAGATAAGGCATGCTTTTAAAAACCCTCCATGGATTTTCGCCCCATTTCTTCTAATAACATGAATGAAAATATATCCTCAATTTATAATGTAGATGCAATAGTAATGCCAATGGACACAATTAGATTATCCCATGAATCTGACAAAGAACATAACATATTAATACATATATCTTCTTCAGACATTTTAATATCAACAAAGGCTCACTGACTTACCATGGTGTTAAAGGTGTTGAGATGCTCTTTCATGGAGTTTCCATCATTCATCATATTAAGATACAACTTATTTTGAAGCAATAGTTTGTTTGCCATGGACTTTCACTGATACAAAGCCCCTAACTCATCGCATAGTTCCTCGGCATTGGATTCCTTTAAGACATTCAACAACACTAAATCTAAAATGAAGAGTTAGATTGTATTGATCTTCACCTTCCTATCCATCTTATCCCAGTTTTTTTTTCCATACCCATAGGTTTTTTTCCTAACACAACCCATTGATCTCTATCCACAAGAATATCTTCCATCTTTAGCCTCCATAAAAAGTTACGGCCATTAAATTTTTCTATCTCTATTCTCGAAGTACTCCCTATTTTCTTTCACATGCAAGAATCACCACCACAAAGTTGCCACTCAAGATAGGGTTTATTTGAAAGCTAAGATTTTCTTGTCCTTCACAAAGTGAACTAAACCCTAGCAACAAAGGCATATGCTTGAAGCCACTAACCCCACTTGCATACCATGTATATAAAATAGTGACCAATAAACCCATGTAAAAGAATAAATGGTCACAAATTCTTTAGAAAAATAGAAAGTGAACAATGGAACACATGCACAACACACGAGAGATTTAATGTGGAAATCCTTAACTGGGAAAACCAACAAACGCAAAGCCACACCTCTTTTTCATTGTATTAACAAAATAATTCACGATACAATATATAGGTATTTTGCAACATCATTCAACCCTAATATGCAAAACTATATTAGAATACAATGGGTAGAAAATGATTGAAAACCCATAATAAACCCACAAAAAACTTTTCAATGGCCCATGCCCCCGAACCCCCTCATGGGAGGGCTATGGTCGCCCATACTGCCATCCTTTCGAGATGCATAGTCTTTTTGCATGCAAAGAATAATACACATATCTAACATTGTCATAAACATTGTTAATTCATAATCATGTACAAATCCACTTTAGATTCAAAGTTGTAGGAACAAAATACATAAATACAATCAAAATATAATGAGCACCTCAAAATATAGACAATACCTTTGACATGTCATATAATGTGCATTCCCAATTTCTACATGTAATTCCTCTATCTAGAGCACAATTTGAACTTTGGATTCTTTGAGCCCAACAATATATCTCAATTACTATGCAATCCCCTTTTCTTCCCAACCAAATTGTTCCATTGGTTGGAAGAAATATCAAGAATGTAAAAATAGGAAAAATGTAGAATGGATATGTCCACAATAGCAATGTATCAAAATTGTCCATAAGCGAACCATTTAGAGTGAGAGACTAAGAACTCATAACCTGAGACCATGCAAATGTAAAATTCTAGTCATCGTATGTTAACAAATGAAAGTATGCACGTGTATAAAAGCAGAGAACAATGACGATCAATAAGTGCATGTCCTTGCTTGTGGGCAAAGAGAAATGGAGTTTGCTCCACATGTCCTCACATGCAAGGACAAAGTAATGGAGAAGGTAAAGAGTAATTTCCATTCAAAAAGAAGAGACTTGTAATTTAATCACCAGAGCCTAAGGCCTCAATGCAAGCGAGGGAGTTTAACTAGCAATTTCATCATTATTATGAGTAGTACCTTTAATACATAATCTAAATCCATGGATGTGCAATTGATGAGATATGTCATCAAATCTACTCTTGTTCCATGCAACACTTTTTCTATTTTCTACAAGGTTGATGTTTATTATTATTAATATAAAATTCTAACAATCAAAAGTTTTTTTTTCAAATCATTACCAAAGGTTCAAAAAAATAAAAGAAAATTCTATTTTGAAATAAAAAGATTAATTTTCATTTTCTAATAAAAAAAAATTATACAATAAATTTACATAAAATTTGTAAACTTCGAGAAATAATCATAGGCAATGCACATGTACAAACAAGGTAATCCACAAAGAGGATACAACCATCCCTACTTGCTTGCGGGAACTAAAACATGGAATTTCAAAAGACCATTTTCTTATTAATAGGATTAACATTGTATTTATTATGAAAAATGTTATTGAAAAGTATGAAAGAAGCTAAAAGTTATAGGAAAACAAGGGTTGCATGGCAACACAGTCCCTGCCTAGTTAGTTGGGAAATACATGTTGAACAATGAAACTTAATATAACTAAATGCACAAGTAATGAATATTTTTTGTCAAAAGATAATAATTGAAGATTGTTTGTTATTCAAAATGTATAATGAAGAGTAAGTTGAATGGAACTATAATATTCATAAATATAATATAAATATAATAATAAATAATATATTAGATAATAAATATAATATAAATATAATAATGCATAATAATAAATACATAGTACAACTTTTGGTATTTAGATGTGGTGATTGGTGAAATTCATTGATTATGTAATTAATTCTACATATTGAAAGACGTGAAGAGAGCAATAACACTTCAATTCTATCAACCAATTAGAAATGAGAAACACAAACATTTTTATTATGTCCAAAAATATTTATTTATTTTCCTATGTTAAACATTACATTGCATACACAAATTTATGGTAAAAGGCAAATTAATGTCACATAAAAAGCAAACTCATTGTTATAGTCCCATGGCAGAGACTAATAAGACTTGGTTCTTTATAAGGATTTAAGGACTTCTTAACACTTTGCAAACATAGTACAATCCCATATAGCCATTTTCTTACAAGGCAAAAATCTCTAATTGTTTTTACAATTTTTTTTCTAGAACTAGCGATTTAAATTTAAAAATACTGAAAAATAAGACACCCCAACACCCTCTTCCTCGATGTCATTTTCAAGGGAGTGGGGGTGATCCCAAATTTGCCTTGGGCTTGTCACCTCTTTTATATTTTATATTATTGTTTTTAATTTTAATCATTATTTTTATGTTATTTTTTATTTTTCTATTTATTTTTAAATATTTTTTTCATGTTATAAATATTAATCCCCTACATCTTATATATAAATATATACACACACATTGAGTCCAAGGGCAAGTTTAATCACTTGAACCATCCACCCAAGACATGTTGTCGATGGGGAGGCTATAAGGTACAAGTTCAGATCCAATTAAGTCCCTCGAAATTACCAATCACTATCGTGATTGGAAATTGAACCACATTCCATCCAAATATTATGAATGAAAAAAGGGAACTCCACAATTTTTTCCTTAAAATGTGTGTATGTGTGTCTATGTGTTTGTGTGTGTGTACCCTAGTGCAATAGCTCCATTGATTGAGTTCTTTGAACTTTATGTAGGAGGTCTCAAGGTTGATTCCCCAGATTGACTACTTCTATTGTGTGCCTCACTCAATGTCCTTGTTGGGCCAAGCACCATTATCAATGTCGAGGGGTTTGCACTCGGCACTATCCGTGAATGCAAGGAAGTTGTTGTGAGTTTCCCCATGAATGTTCCTTATATATATATATATATATATATATATATATATTCCAAGGAAAACATCACAAGGAAACCCAAGGGATACTTCTTCATATTCGTGGATGACATCTCTATTAAACCTATCGACATCGACTAGTGCACCTCAACAAAGGATAATCAAACCGGACACATGTCCACATAGAACTAACAAAATGCCCAATAACATTGGCAATAACCAATTGAGATAACCCCTTGAGCTTATATATATATATATATATATATATATATATATATATATATATATATATATATTAAAAATTGTAAATTAACTATTTTAAATTTCTCAAAATTAATAGAATCATTTAAGAGATGTTTTGATTTTTCATGTTATGTCATGATCAATAAAAGCCTCTACATTGGTGTCAATCACTAATTAGTGATGGTTTAAAAGTCTTTGCTTAGCATTTCCTCATCCCTATCATGTAGCAAAAATCTCTATATGCATGTGTTTGTATAATAAAGTCAAATGCATTAGTGTTGTTATGGTGGAATTGTTTTTGCGACTATAGAAACTCCTATTTTCCCCTTCTTTGTAATGATGATTATATACAATTTTTGTAGAGGAATAAAAAAAAACTTGCTGGGTTAGATGGTTGATTAATTAGTGGGTTACTTGGTTAATAATTTAGTGATTAGCAAGTCTATGGGTTGATGAGTTGATATGTTAATTGTTAATTGTTAAATGGTGAATGGATTAATGGGAATATGTGGTTAGATGATTAGTTGGTCAATGATGACTCTATTAGTGAGTTAGTGTTTGCAATGATGATTATATAAATTTTTGTAGAGGAATAAAAAAAATATTGGTGGGTTAGATGGTTGATTAATTAATGGGTTACTTGGTTAATAATTTAGTGATTAACACGTTTGTGGGTTGATGAGTTGATGAGTTAATATGTTAATTGTTAAATGGTGAATGGATTAATGCTAACGGTTAATGTGTGGTTAGATGATTAGTGGGTCAATGATGACTCTATTAGTGAGTTAGTGTATTAATCACTAGTATATTAATCACTAACTAGTGTGTGAGTGCATTAGATGGTTATTCAATTAATGGGTTATTGAATTAGTAATAGTGGGTTAATATGTTAGTGTGTTAAATGGTTAATGGATAAATGGTTAATAGGCTAAATGATTAGTGGAGGATTTGTGTTAGATGCTTAATGGATTATTGAATCAGTGTGTTAGTGAATTAGTGATTCAATAGTTAATGGTGAGATGGTTACTCAAGATTACTCAATTAATAAGTCAGTGTATTAATCAATTAATAAGTCACAAGATTACTCAATTAATAAGTCAGTGTATTAATGAGAATAAAGATTGGTGAGTTTATAATGGGTTTGGTATTTTAGGTCACCTTGAATAATTTCTTTATCTTCAACCCAACTAATTGGTAAATGAATAATCTCTTTTTATCAAAAAGAAAAATGTCTTATATTAGTAAATATAAAAGTTCTGATCCAAAAATCAATACATCTTGTACAGAACTGTACTGTCCATGTTTCCAAACCAGTTCTGAACCTCCACATTATACCTACACTCATCCATATCTGATCATCCATGAAATACTACTTTCACCCAGAAGGTTAAAACCTTTTTTTACATATCAGATAAAAAACAAAAAACTATACTGTAACAGTGAGCAGCAACAGAAATCGAGGCAATCTTTTTCTCTTTTGATCATATAGTCTTCATGTAGTTGAAACTCTTTCAAAAATCGTTGGGTGCCCATCTAATTCCTTTGAATAATCTCTTTATTCTTTAGAAATGATCTTTATTCTTCAGGAATGATCTTGAAACCCATGGAAAGAGAGGAGATTTTATGAAAGAGAGGCAAATGAATGCTATGAATTAAACACAGGAATATGAAAAACAACAAAGTTTGCAGAAAGCAAACATGTGATTCATTAAGATCATTCATGTGCCTTTCTGTGATAAGTAATTGGATAGTTGTTCTCTTAAGGTTTGAGCATTTGCATCGACAAATGGAGAGAGTTGTTGCTTGTAGCCCGAATCATGATGATGAGATAAGGGAACATGATCATGCAACTCGTCACCTTGATCAATGATGATGTTATGCAACATACAGCACACGAGGATTATTCGAGGCAATTTATGTCTGTCTGGTCGCCACATCACTCCATCGATAATTCTCCATGTTCCTTTCAGTCGTGCCAGTGCCCGCTCTGCAACCAATTTTGTGCCATGGTGCTTTGCATTGAACTCAATCCTGGAAGGAGAAATACCTTTATCATGATAAGGAGTCAGAAGCCAACGTAACAGGGGATAACCCCCGCCCCCGCCCCCAACTATGTATTCTCTAATTTAAATGCCGTATTCCAACTCCTCCTTCACTGAGCCATTCAGCTTCTAACCTCATTCACATTGTCCGAAAAATCCTGAATTTTTCAGTATACGATGGTCATTAATGCTACCATGCCAACCAGTTAGAATATCACGAAACCTCATTTCAGGGTCTGATTGCCTGCAATATCATACTGTAGTTTTCCTTGGAGTCGTGCCAGATACTTGAAGCTTCTACTGAAGGCAACCTCATAATAATGTGGGTAGTATCAATGGCTCCACAACAGTTGGGCAACCCTTGAATCATTTCAAATTTGGATTTAATTTCCTTCATTTCATTTGCAGCTACTATAATATCAACACTCCTTCTTAGCTAGGGAGGTATTGAAGGCAATGGTCTTGAGCACAAACATACCATTCAACCGGTAGCATCATCATAGCCATACAGCCTATCTCATGATTAGATCACGAGCACCATCTTCACTATCAGTATCATTTGATAGCATCAACTGCATCATCTCTCGAAGCCATACTCCATCTAAGTAATCAGGCATGATGTTGAATGAGTCATTCACTCCACAGAGTGATACAAGAACCATTCTTCTAATCCGAACATATGTCCTAGAAGAATAACTATTCCAACAGATGTTGGAAGCCACGCCATCGGCTACAAGGACTATTCTTCTAATCCAGACATACGTCCTAAAAGAATAAATGTCCTGGACCATTTTCCACCTGGAGAATGTCTGTCCACTAGCACACTGACTATCTATCTAGCTAATAATCATTTTCAACACTACTGATAGTCTACACGACAATCAGAACAATGTCATTCAATAGAACACAACTGTGTCTATCCATAGTAGTACACAACTACTATCCAGTGGTACACTACCACACCAAGTAGCACACGGCTACTTAATCAGTGACACATAGTCACAACCAGTGGAACACATCCACCACAGTAGCATACATCTACTATCCAGAGACATACAGTCTCCAAAGCAATCATATTATCTGATATCAACCTGCATAGAAACAATATCATGATATAACTGAGTCATCTGGGCCATTCTTCTACTCACATATGTGAGATCTGGAAGAGCATTTGCCCTCAGAAAGTAAAACATTAGCCATGGGCTATCTGGACTATTCTTCTCAAGCAAAGAAGAATAATTGTCCCTTATTTCTGAGCCTGGACCATTCACCTAACTGGGCCATTCCTCCAGCACTAGTCACAGTGCAACCTAGAAAGAATGAGTCTGCCCTAGGGAATGCATGTCCCTAATTGTTGAACCTGGACCATTCACCTAACTGGGCCATTCCTCCGGAACTAAACATAGTGCAACCTGGATAGAATGAGACTACCCTAGGAAATGACTGTTCGGACCATTTCCTAATGGAAATGATTGTCCTACACCAACCTCCAAAACGGACCATTCTTTGAAACTACTCACAACTGTGAACTTCGAAAGAATGACTGCCCGGCGAGACAGACCATTCTACTTGACCACTACTCAGACTGACTGCCAAGAAGAATGATTGTCCTAGACCATTCCCCCACACTGGCCACAAGGGGAATTGTTGTCTATGGTACATCAACAATCTATCAAACCATTTTCATTACGAAAATGATTGTCCGATCTGGACCATTTTCCGAATTGGAAATTGTCTGTCAGTCAGAAATCTCAAACCACTTCCCAAACTGGAAAGGAACTGCTCATCCTGGACCATTTTTCAAACCAAAAAATGATTGTCCATAAATCAATAACACATCAGTGCTCCCGCCCAACCTGGGAGTAATCTCTTCCTTTTTCAATAAGGAAGTCATCTCCACGAGCCCCAGCTTGTAAATTTTTCATCTTGGACAGAGGTTTTACCAAAATATGTGCTATCTGCTCATCTATGGAGATATATTGGAGAACCACTTCTCTTTTCTGGACTTCATCACGGAGAATGTAATGCTTGATCTCAATGTACTTTGGTCTTGTTATAGAACATTGGTTTTCTCTTAAGGCTTCATGTACCTCTGATCATTACGATATATATCATGGTCAAATTCAGTACTTGTGTTTCCTGCTAGCTCATGACATCGTGGCAAAGCTCAAAATGAAACATATCCAAGTAGCACTTCTTCTGTCATCATGAGAGTTTTCCATGGATTAGCAATCCATCATCCCACACTTCTGAATAACTATTATGATATCTCTGTTATAGAAAGTTTTCACCACGCTTCTAATGTATATGAGATACTCTGCATCAAGTTGTTTGAATCCATACAAAGTCTTCTTATATCTGCATACATGGGTCTCTTTCTGGTATACCTCAAAAACTTGAGATAGCTTTACATAAGCTTCTTCCTCAAATGATCTTATTGGAAAGAACGGTTTGTTACAACCAACTGATGTAAACTTCAATCCATGGATACTACAAGAGATATAATAGCTCAGATAGAGGTACATCTAGTTTACGGGAACAAGTTGTTATCATAGTCTTCTCCTCCTTCTGGAAGAATCTCTAGTTCTGAATCTCGCAATGCTTCTGTTGTTGGGAAATAATACCCTACGGACTAGCAAGCTAGGGCTAAACTTGCATGCAGATCATGACCCTAAAGAAATCACTTTTCACCTATCACCCCAAAACTCAAACCCCTTTTTCACACACAAACATGGAAAATATCTACTAACCTTTTTACTGATGTTTGGTGTAGATCCTCCGTTGCGCTTTGTCTACTTGCTTACGCTGCTCCTTCCAAAGACAATCCTGCAACCAAGACAAAACACTACGCATGCATGTTATTTTTCTACTTGAGGGTTAGAGATTAAGCATACTTCAAATAAAACATATATAACTCGTGCATTTGGAACGGGAAAAGTATTCTTTATTAATCTCAAGATGAATCAACTTACAATAATGATAGAGACCGGCCATCGTTCCTCGATCCTAATCCTGGGCTCCTCCTCTTCTTTGTCCTCCAACTGCTTTACTTGAACTCTCCTTAGGCTTGAGGAAAAGCTAAAGGGTTGGGACAAACAGATTCGGCAATTGGGCAGAGTTTCTTTGCTATAATTTTCCTCCTCCAAATAGTACCCCTACCCCTTCTTTTATAGGCTAGAAGGAGCTAGGGTTTTGGACGAACTCTCGGCCATGCATGGCTGGGAGTTTCAGTTAACTGACCCAAATCTTTTTGTCCCGTCGGCAACTTTCTTGTTTTTGTGTTTTGTTAGGTAAACGCAGGCTGTAGTAGGCCAGCCAACATTCCAACGTGTGCAGTAGTGGGCCTGCCAGCATTCCAACGCGTGCAATAGAGGGTTAAGGCGCGGGCCACTTGATTTAAGAGGGTTTTCAAGAGTTTATTCAACATGTCTTTAGCAAGGAAGGGATATGAGTTGGCCTGATGCCTGGTAAGCATGTGAGGTGCAATTTAGGGTTATAACAGATGCCCCCTAATGTGTGAAGTCAGAAGAGCATCTGATGGCCGAAATACATTACCAATTCTTTACCAATCTGTACTGATATGCTGAATGAGTGAGCCCAGGAATCAGGAATCAAGAGGTGTCGTCTGCAAAAAATATCAAATGTCTCACCGAGGCGGGCATACCCATGCTCGGGATAAA